>JAOTOL010000922.1:0-168399 GCA_034440575.1 Imbricaverruca yamaguchii
GGGTATATATAGTAAGCAGTGGAAAAGCCATAGTAAGAAGTGGAAATGATACAGTGAGCAGTGGAAAACGCTTATCTTATACTAAATTACAGAAATTACAAACAAGAACAACTTCTTGGATGCGTTCTTCATTCATGAAGACGCATCCAAGGGAATAGCTTAACAAGTCCTGGTGATTATTGTCAAGCGAGTTCAAAGTTGAACATTTCGATTGGATATTAAAGGACAAGTATATAATTTCTCCAAAGGATTGAGTATTAGTCTGGTGCCAAATAACTTTCCGTGTTTTTTTTTCGAGCTACAATGACAATACTTCCCCTCTACCAACAACAAAAAATGCGTTAGGTTACTAGTCTCCCTTAAACGCAACGTACAGCTAAATGGGCGTAGCGATACACGTAGTAGAAGAAAAAAACTTGTTTGCATTTGAAACATTAATTTGTATTTCGTTTACATCGTACACTCAGTCACACTCATTACATAATAAATGAATGACCCATGATTTGCAAAATGCAAATGTAAATTTAGATGTATATGTAAAACACAGATTGCATGTTGATTCTTTCAGTGTAAGATTGCCGTAGCGTTGTTGAACACTGAACGTGCCTAAGATTGCGCCATACTTACGGCTATGCATATATTACAGAATTTGACGTTCGCTTTCAAACTATATCGCAAAATCTGGAGGTTCTTATTTGCCGTTGACGCCCAACCGAAGAAAGACCGGATGCAATGTTCCTGCTGTTCCCCACCACCAGAGCCTTGTCTGAGAAAGTTCAGCTGCGAGTCCATTCTGGGCCACTGCCAGAGCCAACCACCCCCGTCGCAACAGCAATGTTCAAATAATGGTGCCGCTGACCGACAGGGGGGGGGGTCATCACGAGGAGCCGTGGTGTCGCCAGCTAACACGGTGAACGACGCACTGCCCGCCCACTCGCCACCCAGGGTTCTGGGCACGGGCAACGTGGGACCCAGTTCACCATTGATGAGTGCACGCATGGAACAAATTCATGGTGCAATACTTCTCACGACGGAGGACGGCGAGGAAACGCCCCTTACACCTTGTGAAGGGTAACACCATGCCCGGCGGGGAGGAAACTGTCTCAAAGATTGGGACAAAGCCATTTTGATGTCGACTCTTTCCATGCGGCAACCAGATGGTGAATGCTCCTCCGAAGTTTGCAGAGCCGCCGCTACTCGATCCCATCCGCAGTTCCTGCGCTCTGGATTGCGCCCATTACGTTCCACATGAACGAAAAGTCATCCTCGCAAACCTCTCATTTACCCCGTCTTGAGCATGTCGCAAAGCATATGCAAGAGTGAACGAATCCGCCCAGAACGACGCGTGGCGATTCACTTCTACACCGCCACGCCACTGGACAGCCAAGCATCACGGCCGATGACCAATGGTCAGCCGCCAACCACTGCTCCAATGGCCTCAATCGACTCTCCGCCCGCACACAAAGGATGTCCACGAGAGAGAGAGAGGGGGGGGAGGGGAGAGCGGGCGGTAAGCGTCCGACACTTACGATTTGGAGCAGCTTCAGCACGCCGGACGGCCTGCAAAGCACCTGCAGATTCGCCATGTCGAACGGTGGCTGGCGGCGCACGACGGACTGGCGGTGGGGTGGTCACGGAGGTGGGCGTCGCCGCTCTGCTGCCTCACGCGCGCCGCTCCCGGTTCGTTTACGCGCCAACTCGCAGGCGCAACGACCGGCCCGCGGCCGACGCGAGCGCCTCTGCCGGACCGTTCGCGCACTAGTTAGCGTACGCGGCCGCCCTATCATTAGGCTGGCGTCGCGCGCCACCAGCCAAGGACGCCGCCCCTGCCGCCGCCTACTTCCGCCCGCGGCCGCCGCCGCCGCCGCGGTTGAGCGGCCTGGTACTCGTGCGCCATGGCGTTGTCCGGTGGCGGGAGTATGGAGGTCACGCTCGCCCTGGCTGGCGGCTCCAGCAACGGAGGTGCTCATTTTTGCCGCAGCGTGGCGCTGCCAGGTTGAATGGTCTTCTTTCGCCTTCGTTCAGGCCCTCGATTCCGGGGCGTTTCAGGCGTGAATCCATTGGATTTCGTCAGTTTGTTGCGTGTGGATCCGGTCGGAAGCGGACCTACGGCTTCACGCTACGACGTGGCCCGACCTACGAAACGTTTCCGCTGCTCGGGCTTCACGCTATTTCCACGGAAGTTGGTGGCGTTCGAGTATAAGGAGACAGACATTGCGAAATGCACTGCGGCTTCGCTGAGCTGTGTCGTCGCTGGGTTTCGCTGGGCTTCGCTGGGCTTCACTGGGCTTCGCTGGGCTTCGCTGGGCTTCGCTGGCATTCGCTGATTTTCGCTGGCCTTCGTGGGCAATCGCTGGCCTTCGTGGGCCTTCGCTGGCTCAATACAAGACTGCTCGCCGGGAACTGTTGCTGTGGCGCATGTCGCTGCATTCTTCAGTGTTGCGGTACTTCGCTGGCTGGTGCGCAGACATAGGATTGTGGTAGGTGCTTTGGATCCTGTTTGTTTGTTTGTTTATTGGTTGGTTCACGACACACTTTATGCACATTCACGGCTAATGGCGCCACCCACACTGTTTCGCCGGTGGGCCGCGGGATTGGGAAATGTCCTGAGTGGCGCTAGAGTCGAACCCGGGACCTGTGCTTTGGATCCTGCTATGCTCGCACATTGCGGGCTTTCACGCGCACATGGATGTTGCCACTGTAGAATGGGTCATGCCCTTGGCAACAAAAGAGGACGTTTGACATTGGATTGTATCAGAAACGTCACACGTGTTTCGTTGATACGTTTACATGTTTACGTTTGCTTTCTCTGGAAGAATGGTGGTCGGCTGGTTTAGTTAGCGACATGGGCTGAGTCACACTTCGTGACGCGGAGATATCACACTTCGATACGCGGAGAGTTCGGTATCTGGTACATATGGCTGGCAAGTAAGCTCTACCAACCACTTGGTGGTTGGTGCACACACAAACAACATAGGCTAAGATATATTTAGTAAGCAGGAAGATTGATCGTGTTCAATTAAGCTCCAGCAAACCCTCCTTGAGAATGCCAATTTATGAAGCGACACTGTTGGGCTTTTTCTCCAGACTGAACACAAAGAATATGTTGAATGACTGAGCTTATGCATAGCAATGTTTCTACTGCATGCTTCATTCGATCATACGAAACAGAACCTTAGCAATTTATCGATAAAGTATGTTCTTGGAATAATACTACGTTGAACCTTGAACATAAATCTTCGCTATATTTTCCAGAAAAAGCTTCAACACGTCATAGACACTTCACAAAGCTACTTTTGTCAATGATCCTCACTGCGGCCGTGTAAATGTTTAACGGGTAAGTATGCGTACCGGAGTGCCGTGTCAATGTCGCTTGGACAGGTTCTTCTCTGGATACCAGGGGATGAAAAATGAGACAAATGAATAGCGATGACAGGAATAAGGATCAAATAAATCCAAGAAGTGTTTGCCTTCAGATGCAGGTACCCATCTCCGGCTTCTATGCAGCGCTTCTATGCAGATCTATTCTATTACATTCTATTCACTAATATATACTTTTATTCGCTTCTATGCAGGTCAGCATTGTGGAATTGTTACATAGCTACCACGATGGAATGCCACCGAAAGACGCTGTGAAGACACCCACAGGTGGCAAACGGAAGCGGAGCAAGCTGTCTATAGCCACAAAAGAGCAGATTAAAGTCGTGCAAGGTTTTTGTACAGAATGGCGAAGTTGACAGCACGCATGATTAGGATCGCGACTAAAGCTTCCCTAAAGTTGGTGTAGGCTATATATCAGCACGTTACAGAGCAGCTTCGTTCATTGCAAATTTCTGCAGCTCTCTGACATTTTTATGTTAACCTTTGCCAAAATTGACTAATCTTTGTTGGTCGTGTGCTATGTGATTGTGCATGTGTCGACGCACGATTTAAGCACGTGCACGGAAATTATTTCGAATGTCAGCCTTGAAACCGATTTTTCGTTGATGCCATGCAAATTAATATTGAGAAAAAAACATAGTGCAATATCGTCGGCTGAAAATGCATCACTGCAGCTTATTGCTAAAGCGTTTCATACCTAGGGCATTATCTGGATATGGTATGTTTGAGCGCATGCTCGCCAGTGGTTATATACCGCACGCCATTTTATTACTAACTAGATGGCTTTTATGGCTAAGTGTATGCTGTGCCAGCAGCACTAAATCACTAACAAACACTGCCTTTTTGGTTGTCAAGAATATAACCTCAATCTCCGTCACTGTGACGCGGAGAAAGCCACCGGAACGGACCGGTGCACACGCTGTGTGAACACATGTATGTGAACAGGCACGCGCGATGTGAATGTTCACTCCTTCGGCAGGTTCCTGATCACGCCTCAAGCACGAGAGCTCCCAACAAAGCACTTGCACAATTGAGACAAGTATATTGTTTGTAAATGTCCGGTGAGTGCTGCACACCCGTGACTGATACCACACGGGAAGGAATGTGATGTGACGCAGACATGTGTGTAGCAACAGACACGCGAGGTTGGGCACTGGAACGCTGATAGGCAGCTGCAGGCAGTGCTTGGTTCGCAAGCGCGTCCAAACAGGCTCACCCGTATCTGCGCGCACGTTGTCTACGCCCGGATCACGCCCTGTTTCACGGATGCCCGTAGGGGTCGCGTGAGGTGCGGACTTTGAGTGGCCATTACCCCCTGAATGGTTCAGGCTGGGCCCAACTCCCGACAACTATTGTCTTTGAAATGGAATGGACTCTAATGACCGTCCCTTTCCAGAGACTCCAATGGGAAATATATAATGCATGCGTGTATTAATCCTCCCCCACCCCCACCCGTCCACTCGTCCCACAAAGCCAGCAGGTCTCGTTCCCCATCGCCCGTGAGCCAGACGTGACTTGCCGGCGCTCAACACAGCACAGGGCTCTCAGACACCGGTAATGAGGTGAGTTCCACCAGCGAAAAGTTGCACCCACATCGGCGAGACATTTATCGTCCGAACGAGGACAAGCGCGGCTGCTTTTCACCGCCGCAGCGCACACGAGCGGCCGACTTTTGCCTGGTCGGCCGCCACGAAAGCGGCATAGTTCACAGCGAACGGCCGAACTGGCCGTCACCCGGCCCCGGGCACATAGTTCCCACCGCATTCCAGCGTAGCGTGGTCGTACGCGTCCCGGCGGCCCTGAGACAACCGGTCTTCAAGGTCACCAACGGTCGCCCACACACGGACGCATCCGGTCGCGGTCGCATCAGCCGGCGTACGTCAGCCGACAGGGTGTGATTAGCCACCGACCGAACAGCTCCCGTCTGAGTCAGACCACACGGATCCGGTCTGACTCAGACCACACGGATCCGGTCTGACTCAGACTGCACGGACCTGACTCAGACTACACGGACCCGGCATGACTCAGACTACACGGACCCGGCATGACTCAGACTACACGGACCCAGCCTGACTCAGACCACACGGATCCGGTCTGACTCAGACCACACGGACTCGGTCTGACTCAGACCACACGGACTCGGTCTGACTCAGACCACACGGACTCGGTCTGACTCAGACCACACGGACCCGGTCTGACTCAGACCACACGGACCCGGTCTGACTCAGACTACACGGACCCGGTCTGACTCAGACTACACGGACCCGGCATGACTCAGACTACACGGACCCAGCCTGACTAGACCACACGGATCCGGTCTGACTCAGACCACACGGACTCGGTCTGACTCAGACCACACGGACTCGGTCTGACTCAGACCACACGGACTCGGTCTGACTCAGACTACACATATCCGGTCTGACTCAGACCACACGGACCCGGTCTGACTCAGACCACACGGACCCGGTCTGACTCAGACCACACGGACTCGGTCTGACTCAGACCACACGGACTCGGTCTGACTCAGACTGCACGGTCTGACTCAGACCACACGGACCCGGTCTGACTCAGACCACACGGACCCGCGACTCAGACTACACCGGTCTGACTCAGACTACACGGACCCAGCCTGACTAGACCACACGGATCCGGTCTGACTCAGACCACACGGACTCGGTCTGACTCAGACCACACGGACTCGGTCTGACTCAGACCACACGGATCCGGTCTGACTCAGACTACACGGACTCGGTCTGACTCAGACCACACGGACCCGGTCTGACTCAGACTGCACGTATCTGGTCTGACTCAGACTACACGGACCCGGTCTGACTCAGACTACACGGACTCGGTCTGACTCAGACCACACGGACTCGGTCTGACTCAGACTGCACGTTTTTGGTCTGACTCAGACCGTGTAGCACAGGTAACACAACCTCCAGACTCCATATGCACATTGCTAAACGGCAGTGCCTAACTACAGAAACTAACCAATGATCCTTGGGTGCCAGCTGCTCCGCCCAAGATAACTGCCGAAAGGTACCACTTTTACCGAGAAGAATCATGAACGGCACCTGCTCTGTATGCTGTTGAAGCCGAGTCTCACTCAGCAACCGTCCTGCCAGTACGCGTCACACTTGTTTATATCAGACCACCATCTATAGCTTAATGTAGGAGACAATTTACTGATGTAGAATCCACGGCAAACGTGCCATCGGCGAACTACCTCCGCCCCCCCCCCACACACACCCACCGTCACACAACCGGCCCAGCCCTGTTGCAACCGGTCCTACAACTCACAGCCTTCCCAGCAATTGTTCCCAGCAATACAACCGGCTTGACAACCTTCCCGTCAATCCTCTAAATGCAGCCGACCTCACAACCTTCCAAGAGACCGCCCCAATACAACGGGCTTGACAGCCTTCCCGTCAATCCTCCGAATGCAGCCGACCTCACAACCTTCCCAGCGACCGCCCCAATACAACCGCCTTGACAACCTTCCCATCACCTCACAACCTTCCAAGCGACCGCCCCAATACAACCGGCTTGACAATCTTCCCGACGATATTCCAGTTAAAACCGGCTTAACAACCGAGCCATCGGTGAGTCATGGAACGAGTGTTCCAAGTTTGACACAGCCAGCCGAGCATATAGCACTGCAGGCAGGTATGCGCCAGGTGGACGGACAAAAGACATGTTCCGCCCACACAGATTACGTCACGTAACCATGGTGACGCAAAATAACAAATTTCGGGTGCACGGATCCATAAGATACAAAGCAGTATGATGCGACGGCTGGACATATAGACATATTGCGCGGCATGAAACATAACTTGTACGCCACGTCTCGTGGTGACTGACTGCACCATATCTGGTGGTGACTGCACCATGTCTGATGGTGACTGCACCATATCCGGTGGTGACCATATTGCGTCTTGTGGTGATCATATCGCGTCTGATGTTGACCATATCACGTCTGATTTTGACAATATCACGCCTGGTGGTAACCATATGGCAGTTTGTGGTGACCTTATAGCGTCCTGTAGTAGCCATATAACGTCATGCAGTGGCCTTTTCACGTCCCTAACCGAACGGCAATCGGCTGTCCTATTTGGTCTCAAATTATGCGAGTATTTAGCGAGGACTGATTACCTGTTGTCGCCCATCACCTATTCAGAGGGAAGGCATTGGAACACGTCGCCAGAGCGACACGGGGCCGATGCGACCTCCCGGCGGGCCGGAAATCAATGCCTGTTGCGTGCGGGGCCGGTGGGGGGGGGGGGGGCGGCGCCGACTGGTGGCGTGACGTGACGGGTCTGCCGTCACCATCAGACTGGTGTCGCCGACCGTCACGAGACCGGCCCGGCCCACCACGGCCTGGCCCACCTTCCCTGCTGTTGCAGCACCATCACTGCTGACTTCTGCCGCTGCAGCACCATCATTACTGACTCCTGCTGCTGCGGCACCACCACTACTGACTGACTCGTGCTGCTGTAGCACCACCACTAATGACTGACTCCTGCTGTAGCACCACCACTGGCACCTGACTCCTGCTGCTGTAGCATCACCACTACTGACTCCTGTTGCTGTAGCATCACCACTACTGACTCCTGCTGCTGTAGCATCACCACTACTGACTCCTGCTGCTGTAGCATCACCACTACTGACTCCTGCTGCTGTAGCATCACCACTACTGACTCCTGCTGCTGTAGCATCACCACTACTGACTCCTGCTGCTGTAGCATCACCACTACTGACTCCTGCTGCTGTAGCATCACCACTACTGACTCCTGCTGCTGTAACACTATCACTACTGACTGACTCCTGCTGCTGTAGCACCACCACTACTGACTGAATCCTGTTGCTGTAGCACCACCACTACTGATTCCTGCTGATGTAGCACCACCACCACTGACTCCTGTTGCTGTAGCACCACCACTACTGACTGACTCGTGCTGCTGTGGCACCACCACTAGCACCTGACTCCTGTTACTGTAGCATCACCACTACTGACTCCTGCTGCTGCAGCACCATCACTACTGACTCCTGCTGCTGCAGCACCACCACTACTGACTCCTGCTGCTGCGGCACCACCACTACTGACTGACTCGTGCTGCTGTAGCAACACCACTACTGACTCCTGCTGCTGCAGCACCATCACTACTGACTGACTCCTGCTGCTGCAGCACCATCACTACTGACTCCTGCTGCTGCAGCACCACCACTACTGACTGACTTATGCTGTAGCACCACCACTAGCACCTGACTCCTGTTGCTGTAGCACCACCACTACTGACTCCTGCTGCTGCGGCACCACCACTGCTGACTGACTCGTGCTGCTGTAGCAACACCACTAATGACTGACTCCTGCTGCTGCAGCACCATCACTACTGACTGACTCGTGCTGCTGCAGCACCACCACTACTGACTCCTGCTGCTGCAGCACCATCACTACTGACTGACTCCTGCTGCTGCAGCACCATCAATACTGACTCCTGCTGCTGCAGCACCACCACTACTAACTGACTTATGCTGTAGCACCACCACTACCACCTGACTCCTGTTGCTGTAGCACCATCACTACTGACTCCTGCTGCTGTAGCACCACCACTACTGACTGAATCCTGTTGCTGTAGCACCACCACTACTGACTCCTGCTGCTGTAGCACCACCACTACTGACTCCTGCTGCTGGAGCACTATCACTACTGACTCTTGGTGCTGGGGCACCACCACTACTGACTGACCCCACTACCATCGCAGCCATCACCACCGCATTGACCATTCGCCACCGTATTCCTGTTACGCATGCAGTCCCAACTCAACCTTACTCCTGCAACTGCTGCATCCGCAAAACCACCATACTCCGCTACTACTGCAACATTCCCACCACACTACCGCCATGACTACCGTACTACCACCACCAAATGATGCTTTTACCGCAGCCTCGCCTTCTGGACTTCTGAGAACTGGCTCATGGACTGCGTACTAACGTCGACACGAGGAAACTGCCTGGCTGACATCATCGGCCGGACACGACACGAGCCGGGCCCGGCAGGATAGCCGGGCCAGGCGTGCAGCATGACATCAGCTCGTTACTCAGTCTGTGCCAATGACCGCTGGTATCTGATGATTCCCGTCCGCACCAGCCAGCGGCGCGCTCAGACGGGAGTCATCGGACCCGACCACGATCTGGCGGTCACCGGCCGCGGCCCGGACCGTGGCCCGACCGGTGGACCACGAGGTATGGCGCGACACTGCGACCGTAGCCCGACCGGCGGACCATGAGGTATGGCGGCGACACCGCGACCGTGGCCCCACCGGTGGACCATGAGGTATGGCGGCGACACTGCGACCGTGGCCCGACCGGTGGACCATGAGGTATGGCGGCGCACTGCGACCGTGGCCCCACCGGTGGACCATGAGGTATGGCGGCGACACCGCGACCGTGGCCCCACCGGTGGACCATGAGGTATGGCGGCGACACTGCGACCGTGGCCCGACCGGTGGACCATGAGGTATGGCGGCGACACTGCGACCGTGGCCCCACCGGTGGACCATGAGGTATGGCGGCGACACTGCGACCGTGGCCCGACCGGTGGACCATGAGGTATGGCGGCGACACTGCGACCGTGGCCCGACCGGTGGACCATGAGGTATGGCGGCGACACTGCGACCGTGGCCCCACCGGTGGACCATGAGGTATGGCGGCGACACTGCGACCGTGGCCCGACCGGTGGACCAGCAATTGTGTCGGCGAGCCAGCTGCGGTTCGGCGGGCAATTTCCGTCTCAGGTTCATGGCTACAGTGTGTACCGACTGTGCGACCGCAGCGGCACGGAGCGTGCAGTGACGGTGAGCGGTCACGACAGCGCCGCCCGGCCCGCACGGAGTGTCTCCATCAGCGGTCACGACAGCGCCGCCCGGCCCGCACGGAGCGTCTCCATCAGCGGTCACGACAGCGCCGCCCGGCCCGCACGGGTGTCTCCATCAGCGGTCACGACAGCGCCGCCCGGCCCGCACGGAGCGTCTCCATCAGCGGTCACGACAGCGCCGCCCGGCCCGCACGGAGCGTCTCCATCAGCGGTCACGACAGCGCCGCCCGGCCCGCACGCAGTGTCTCCACCAGAGGTCACGACAGCGCTGGCCGGCCGCACGGCGAGCCTCTATCAGTTCAGCACTGGTTCGGCCGGTACAGCGCCATCTGCCGTGCTGTGCGCCGCTGACCCGCCAGGTGGCAGCACCGCTCGTGACGGTTGAGCGGTGATGCACGTCGCACGCTCGGCAGTCGGCTGGACTTCGCGAGTTCTCCCATCCGGGGTGTTGCCATTTTCTTGCAAATTTCGTTGCTAATTTTGCTGGAGGTACGGGAAAACCCAAAGCGCATTGCCAATCACGGGACGATTGAAATTGTACCCAACTTCTGTCCTCACTTTCCGTTTCAGCGAATTTCGGAAATATCGATTGCATCTGCTCTCGGTGAACCAGTGGCATTTCAAAACAGGTCAAAGGTCAACATTTCTGCAAGACTTACTTCTCTAAGAACTCTGAAAGCATAGTAACGGTTCGATGTAGAGCCACGCATATCCATGGTCTACTGAATGCACAACGGGCATGTGCATAATCTGCGTATGCTGCATAGACTGGCGCAAACTTATCGACAGCTTAAGTAACTTGGCAATCGACACACCTAACGGATCAGATAGCTTCAAACCCTCGAATCACATGCAAAATGTGGCATACAACCACGGGTAAACGTTTGTCTGAACAGCTACCGATGCTCAGGAACATCAGGCGAACCTTGCACCTCAAGGAACAAAACTCCTTGGATCTCGACAACTTCACTTTCAGACTTCGGGAATTCCATTTATATTTTCCCCAAAAGTGCTAAAACAACAACTTGACCCGCTTACTACTTTCTTTGTGAACGGGAGTCTGCGTTAATGGTAGACGATGGCTGGTGCATGCATACAAACACCAGAGATCAAACAGCACAAACATAAACAAATCAAGTCAGGAGTCTAGCGAGACTCGCACCATCCCCGGCGAGTATTGACAGGTTAATGCATTGCGCTTCGTGGAAATACTTAAAGCGCCTTTTTGGTACAAATTACACTGGTGAAGAACATTGGTATTTTGGCTGAAATACGCGCCAATAACAGACTACTTGATAATCCCTGATCCAAAAATCAGATCGCTCCAAACGTCTTATTTGTGAGTCAACAAGTGAATCTGCATTTGGCTCAGTCGACAGCCACAAGAACTACCCGCAGCCTGCAGTTAGAAAATAGAAGCATAAGTTGCATTGTATCTACTTCATAAACAATTCATCATACTTGTTTAATTAAAACAAAATGTGCTGCAAACATTTTAGGTTACCTCTATCGATAGCATCAAATCCTGGCATTCTCGGATAACCATCCAGGTTAATGTTATTGGTGCGCTGTAAGCATTCTAGGTACCCCTTATCGATAGCGTCAAATGCTAGTTGTCTTAGATAACATTTCAGCTTAATATGCATTAACTGTTGGTACCAAAACCCACGTAGCAAGCCAGTTGTTACCACTGACAGAACCGTTGTGATATGTCTGACATACATGAATGTAAAACTAAGCTCACCCATCCATTGCTAACGCAAATCCTGGGAGTGCTTGGTTAAAAAGTTCACAGTGCTCAAAAGAATGTTGAGGGTGCTCGACCAATTCCAATTAGATACGAAGTTCCTCTACCGTACTCAGCGGTTAGAAGCACCCAAGAACGGGTCCTTTGCACTTTACGAAGGTAAACATTATTGCTGAACGTTAATTTTGGTAGCACAAATATTATGATCTATTGAGAAGAAAATTTATTCGAGATCGATCGAGGTCACTGGCGCATTTGATCCTTCCGTGAGTGCTGGGACGGCATGGTCTGATGACATCAAAAAGAGGAAACATCAACACCGTGGATACGAAATTGTCGTACGATAAGCCAGCATACGACTGAAACAAAATACACTCAGCCACACCCAGAGATCAGTTCGTGACGGGGCACAGCCGACTTTTTACCCCGTTCCCCACGAAAGAACGAAGATGGTGCAAGCCCGAATACCTCGAACATCGGCACGCTATCGGGAGCCGTTAAGTAGACTGAGGGGGTTACGCACACCGGCGTCAGCGGGCGAGGCTCAAGTGATCCAGCTGAAAGCACCGCATCCGCCTGCCGAGCTCCTGCAATCACTCTAGCCAGTCGGCTGCGTACACTATATCCGACTGATCCAGCTCTGTAATGTAATGATTGTATGATCGGCTATGACTGCGCCGATCATTGCAATATTCCTATTGTAATGATCGGCAGCAGACGCGGGGCCTGCACTTCGGCAGCCAAACCAAACACACCGCTGGCTGCTCACAGAAGCGCTGTTCGCGGTGGCCAACACAAATGAGCCGCACGTCGGTCGCGTAACACAGGCCGTTTGAAGTCGGCGGGGGAGTTAGTTGTACGGCGCTGCCAGTCGGGTGTGACCGTGACAAGGGCAGCGGCTGGGCGGACGCAATGTGCACGTTATGGCCTCGTCACTTGCAGGCACTCTTTTGCGCCACGAGCTCGTTCGCGTGCGCTGCGTCGAACAAAACGTCGTTGTAGTGCTTCATCGTTTATCGTCCCGGTCACGCAAGCTTTGTTATGCTTGAGCGAATTCGTGGGGGTAGGGTGGAGGAGGGTGGGTCTATCGGTTCCTGTTGTTGACGTTTCATTGTCATAGGTAGGTCTGATCCCGCTTTGGATTATCAAGGCGGAGAACAATGCATGCAAGTTGATGTCAATATGAAACATTGTGATGCGCTATATTGAACAGCGTTGTTGCCACGCTTTGTGGATTTATGTAGCAAAAGAAACCAGATGAACGAATGAAGTCCAAGTGGAAATAAATTGACAGCACATGCATCTGGAAGAAGCTTGCTATTTACCTTCCTGGTCCCTTTTACACATAAGCAATCGTGCCTGTAATGCGTCCACGAAATACATCAATTTCACCGCATCCGCTTCCTCCTCACACCGCCCCCTGGATTAATAATCAGTAAACGACCGCCAACGGTCACGGAGAACGCCGACTGGCTCGCAGTCGCATCGGCCCAAACTCGGTCCGGAGTCGTTCCAGAGTTCCAGAGCCGGAGTGCCCAGTCGGGGCACTCCGCGGCCGGGCAACCAATAGGCACTCACGATCTGAATCAGCTTGAGGAAGCCGTTCGGCTGCAGCAGGTCCTTGATGCCCATGTTGTCGGTGAGGGGAGGCTGACGGGCGCTGAGGCGAGCTGAACTGGCGAGCGCTGAGCTGAGCTGCGATCACTCAGAGACGTCGGGCGAGACTGCGTCGGACGGGCGGCCGGCGTCGGCGGCCGGCGGTCCGCCCACGGCTGCCCGGGGCCCGCCCACGGCATATCCAGCCGCCAGGGGGCCGCCCATGGCCGCCCGGGGCCCGCCCACGGCATATCCAGCCGCCAGGGGGCCGCCCATGGCCGCCGCCACGGCGGCACGGCACCCGCGCACAATGGTCTTCATCACCCGAGGCCGCCCGTGGCCGCCCGTGGCCGCCCGAGGCCGCCCGTGGCCGCCCGTGGCCGCCCGAGGCCGCCCGAGGCCGCCCGTGGCCGCCCGAGGCCGCCCGTGGCCGCCCGAGGCCGCCCGAGGCCGCCCGAGGCCGCCCGAGACCGCCCGAGGCCGCCCGAGGCCGCCCGAGGCCGCCCGAGGCCGCCCGAGGCCGCCCGAGGCCGCCCGAGGCCGCCCGAGGCCGCCCGAGGCCGCCCGAGGCCGCCCGAGGCCGCCCGAGGCTGCCCGAGGCCGCCCGAGGCCGCCGAGGCCGCCCGAAGCCTCTCTTCCACACGGCCATCGACTCGCCCACATTGAAGTATATAGCATTTGAACTACTTGCCTTGATACCACGGCTCCGATGGCGGTTGCCTCCAATTTTCCATGAGTGGCAAATTGACACCATCTCTGTGTGCCTAGTGGCACAGCATAATATATTGCGTATGGTACAGCATTGAAGCTTGATAGTAACCTGTTGGCACCTGCATAAACCTCCATATTTTCCCGCAGCTAAATCCAAAATGTAAGCATCGGTGCGTTGAGAGTTCGTTTGAGGAATGATTTTATGAACTGACGCCATCTTTAACCCCCCAGAAAAGACGAACTATAAATAGGTCAATGGCGCAAATATCGTGCAAATTAATCAACGTCCGTTCTCCCTTGACCCCACCGAGCAAAATACCTAAGCGACATATTACTTCATCAAACACATATATTTCGCATTCTGCGTTTGTTTTGCACCTGATGAAACAGGCTTCGGCTTCACCTGTGTAACCTATTAACTAGCTTCGAATTCAGCTCCCAATTGAAATCATTCTAGTTCGCTGACTTAGACTTCCTACTAGGGTGCCAATAGCGCATATGGGTAAATTTAAAACTTGATATGTTTGAACGGCCCTTGGTGGGATAATGTGCAGTAATGAGAAAACCTCTCATGTAAAATTTGAAGCGAATCGGTGTATATTTAGAGGTAGCGCAAGCGAATTGAAACCTAGCTTCGATACCCTATAACCCTATAACCTACACTATAACCCTAACCCTAGCCACTATATGTCTTCCCCCCGCGAATGACATAAATCGAAGTCTGAAAGGCTAGGGTTATGAACCACTCATTTTTCCTCAGAATAGCTCGTTCACGCGCAGCTACGATGTTTGGCTGGTGGGGCAGCCAAACCGCGGCCCCATCCTCGGGGCCAAACTCCCCTCTCGTCGCGACGTGCTCAAGCGGGTTGTCTACTTCCACAACGTGGAAAAGAAAACCGTCGCCACCAGCGCCGCGGCCACTGTCCAAGAGGTGCTCAGGTTCTGGGAGACCGCGAGGATTCCAACGATGACGGCAAAAAGCGCCGTTCGCGAGGTGGAGGTCTTGTTCAAGGACTGGAAGGCGCTCGTGAAGAGCAAGGGAAGAGCGACGAACAAGACGAAGGAGGAAGAGTTTCAAGAGGTCCTCTGCGACCTCTTCGACGTCGCCCACGCCGACGCGATGACCCTGACGCCGATCCCGGCTGATCGCGAGTTCCTAGCGGGGCAGCGCGAGAAGGGTCGCCGAGTGATCATGCAGGGAGCTGACAAGGTGCTGGAGCGTCGAGTTCAGTGCCGGGAGAGGACAGTGACGGCGGAGAAGCGATCACGAGAAGCCTCGACGTCGCAGCTGGACGAACGCGCGGTGCTCGCGTCCTCCTCCTCCTCCTCATCCTCCTCCTCGGTTGAGTCCAGCCCGGCACGCGACGGGGTGGCTGCTACCGCTGAGCCGACGGGTGCAGGCCCTCCGAAGCGACGAGCGCGGGGGTCATGGGTCGTGCTCTCCCATGAGTTAGCGAGCGCCCTCAACCGGACTGGCGTGAGCGACAGCAAAGCGCTCCGCATCGTCGCGGCGACCGCCGGTAGCTTCGCCCACGATCCTCAGCAGCTGATCCTGAATGCCGAAAGCATCCGTCATGCTCGCGCCAACTACCGGTCCAAACTGGCCGCGGAAGTCAGGACAACCTTCGTCCCTGACACGCCTCTTACCGTCCACTGGGACGGGAGGATCCTGTCGGATTGCGACGGTACGCGGGTGGATCAGCTGGCTATCCTCGTCTCCGGCGACGGCGTCCAGAGGCTCATCGGCGTTCCCAAGCTGGCAAGTGGAACTGGAGAGGCGACGGCCAGCGCCGTGGCTGAAGCGCTTGACGACTGGGGCTCGCAGAGCGTGCGGTGGCTATGTCATTCAATACGACCCCTGCCAACACTGGAGCCCTCACCGGCCCCCCCCCCCCCCGGAAAAAAAAACTTGGGCGGCATCTCAAAACCCTCTTCTTCCGGATAAGCTGGTGTGGAGAAGCTTCTCTATCTGTATGGGGCCCTCCCCGGGTTCTGACATCGGGTTTTTTAACGATTAGAACGGTGGTTTTCATCGACCAGAGCCAGCCGGAGCCGCCAACGCCCGACGAGCTGCCACCCACCCTCCTGAACAAGCGGGACACACTTCTGCAGGAGTGGGCCGCGCTGTTCAACAACAAGCCACCCGTGGGACGACTACAAGGAGATGCTGGAGCTCTTCATCGTCCTGCTGGGTCCCGAGGGCGACGTCCAGAAGGTGAAGTTCTGGCGACCGGGCGCCATGCACCGCGCGCGCTGGATGGCGCGTGCCATCTACACTGCGAAGATTGCGCTGTTCGCCGCCCAACTGGGGGAGCTCTGCTCGCCGCGCGAGCTGTCCAGCCTCCGCCGGTTCACGTTCTTCGTCGCTGAGGTCTACGTGACCCGCTGGTTCGAGTCGCCCGTGGCCGCCTTCGTGCCGGCGAATAACTTGAAATTGGCCGCCGACCTCCGCGACTTCCACGACGCTGAGATGGGCAAGGCGTGCGTGAAGAACTTCTCCCGGCACTTCTGGTACCTGAGCGAGCCATTCGTCGCCATGGCTTTCTTCGACCACCGCTTGCCAACCGCCGAGAGGAAAGCGCTGGCGGAAGCGATGCAGCGGGAAGAAGGATCCAAGGAACCGCCGAAACGCATCACTGTCTCCGACGCCCGCCTCGCCTCGTCCACGCTAGCGTCGTTCGGAAGCCAGGCGTCCGGCGCCCTCCTCGACGCCGTCGGAGCGGAGAGGGCGTTCCTCTCGAAGGAG
Source organism: Imbricaverruca yamaguchii (assembly GCA_034440575.1). Classification (NCBI taxonomy): domain Eukaryota; kingdom Metazoa; phylum Arthropoda; class Thecostraca; family Neoverrucidae; genus Imbricaverruca; species Imbricaverruca yamaguchii. The sequence goes on from JAOTOL010000922.1 coordinate 17,056, forward strand.
CCGGAGGAGTGGCCGAGTGACACGGGGTTCGTCGTGGCGTCTCGTCGCGGTGTCTCGGCGCGTCGCGAGCCTACACGTCACCAACGACACGGCGGGGCGGGAGATGGCGCTGATCTAGTCCTTCAACCTCAGCCTGACGAAGAATGAGGATCAGCGCCAATTCCTCTTGCAGGTCGTTGAGACGCACCGTCGACAACAGCCAATACCGAAGGCTTCTCTTCACCGGCCAAGCGGAAGACAATGAATGGTTTGGGCAACCACGATACCCCAGCCCCTGGATGGGCTAATACTCGCTTTGAAGAGCGAGGGAGACCAACAGCCCAGCTGGAGGAAGGGGACGTCTCAAAAAGCTTCAATATTGCCAACAAACACCCCAGAGACGATGCCCTTCCTTACAGTCATAATCGGAGTCTACAGGGGAAACAATCAATCGACTTGCGCCACCTCTAAAAAAAAGTTCGATTTCGCTCAAATTTTGCACACGTTTTCTCACCACCCCACAGTATTCCACTAAGGGCCGTTAAAATCCAACCTTCGTTTTTTTTTGTATTGGCACCCTATTCCCTACTGACAACACCTTCTTCGCCCTTACTCGCAAATTTCCAAGGTTGTAATTTGGCTGTCGAGTGACTACCACTTCTTTAGGATGATCACGGATAAGTGGACACGTGGCGTGAAAGCATGGAGGTGTTCCTCACAACTATTGTACTACCTCATCCAATCCACCACTTATCCAATCATCCGTTCCTGGTACATTCGTCGTTTTCAGTCACCACATTCATTCCATTTGTATAGGGCAAGCTGACCATTCTGTTTTTATTCTCACCGACTTGGCTCTGTCGGAAATCTGCCCCGGGGTCCCACACACCCTTCAGCAACGCCACATCTACACCCCGTCGGGCGACGCGACCCCCTGCATGAATCCTGCGCCCCACCTGCCGGCTCCGGTCGGGCCGACGTCCGACCATGCACGGCTGGATCGTCCGCCCCCGCCCCCGACCTCCGCTCAATTGGTCAATTGCCGACCGTGCACTGCGGATGCAGCACGTCCCGCGGCCTCTCCCCCCGTCTGTGACGCGTCCCTCGGACCGTCCCCGCGGTGTGACGTGGACAGCCGGGCGGTGAGACCCTCGGGGCATGGTATCAGCTACAGCGGGGGCGTGGACATTCCTGCGGGGGAGGCGGGCCAAGCTCACGTGGCTCCACGTGAGCCAGCTGGTTGGTTGACTCAGACTGTGGTCTGTGCTGTTGTCAGGAGGCGGACGGTCCGACTGGCAGCAGTAACGGACGGACGCACTGACAAATGGCCGGGTAGCCAGTTGTTTTGGATCAGGGTCATGGGATCGGGGATCGGAGGAGGTGTCGCCCTCCTCTCGCTCCCGCAATCCAAGATCTTTGAGACTGGGGGACGTCCCCAAATTTTAGGTGAACGGAAAAAATCAAGTAGGTGACTCCTGACTGGCGCTGGGGGGTCCTTCAATTGCACGGAAGGCCACATGACCCACGAAGGAGGTCCACTTACTGACACAGGAAGCTCTGCAAGTGACACAGAAGGCCGCCTGGCAGGCACCAGATGCTCCCGGAGCCCATGCAGGAGGCCTCTGAGCTGGACAGAAGGCCCTCTCCCCACCAACACGGTGACCCTCTAACAGACACAGGCCCCCTCATCCACATAGGAGGCCCCCTGACCGACACAGAATGCTTTCTCCACATAAGAGGCCCCTGACCGACACAGACTGCTCTCTCCACACAAGAGGCCCCTGACCGACACAGACTGCTCTCTCTACACAAGAGGCCCCTGGCCGACACAGACTGCTCTCTCCACACAAGAGGCCCCCTGGCCGACACAGACTGCTCTCTCCACACAAGAGGCCCCCTGACCGACACAGACTGCTCTCTCCACACAAGAGGCCCACTGACCGACACAGACTGCTCTCTCCACACAAGAGGCCCCTGACCGACACAGACTGCTCTCTCCACACAAGAGGCCCCTGACCGACACAGACTGCTCTCTCCACACAAGAGGCCCCTGGCCGACACAGACTGCTCTCTCCACACAAGAGGCCCCCTGGCCGACACAGACTGCTCTCTCCACACAAGAGGCCCCCTGACCGACACAGACTGCTCTCTCCACACAAGAGGCCCACTGACCGACACAGACTGCTCTCTCCACACAAGAGGCCCCTGGCCGACACAGACTGCTCTCTCCACACAAGAGGCCCACTGACCGACACAGACTGCTCTCTCCACACAAGAGGCCCCTGACCGACACAGACTGCTCTCTCTACACAAGAGGCCCCTGGCCGACACAGACTGCTCTCTCCACACAAGAGGCCCCCTGGCCGACACAGACTGCTCTCTCCACACAATAGGTCCCTGACCAACACAGGATGCTCTCTCCACACAAGAGGCCCCCTGGCCGACACAGACTGCTCTCTCCTCACAGGTGTCGTCAGGCTGATGCAGGAGGCCCCCTCATCCACACATGAGGCCCCCCGACCGACACAGACTGCTCTCTCCACACAAGAGGCCCCTGGCCGACACAGACTGCTCTCTCCACACAAGAGGACCCTGACCGACACAGACTGCTCTCTCCACACAAGAGGCCCCTGACCGACACAGACTGCTCTCTCCACACAAGAGGCCCCCTGACCGACACAGACTGCTCTCTCCACACAAGAGGCCACTGACCGACTCAGACTGCTCTCTCCACACAATAGGTCCCTGACCAACACAGGATGCTCTCTCCACACAAGAGGCCCCCTGGCCGACACAGACTGCTCTCTCCTCACAGGTGTCGTCAGGCTGATGCAGGAGGCCCCCTCATCCACACATGAGGCCCCCCGACCGACACGGAATCATATAGATGTAGACAAATATAAATGTGATGCCCATTACCAGCGCTGGCAATTACTCTAGAAAAGTGTTACTGCACTGGTCCATATGTTACTGCACTTGTTGTCATGCTGTGCGCATGCTAGGAATTTGATATTACTTCCGATATGACTGGCTTCTCGTTTTCGGTTCCAATCTTGCCTCCTCTTAGAACGTTCCTGCAGATGACCTGCACTAACAAATGTGCATTATACGCCATGATGTTGCAAGGTTTCTGTGGCAGGGACCCAGTATGGCTGAACAAGATGATGATCGCCAAGACTGGAAGTGCACCTCATTATCATCCATAGGTCACCATACGCTAAATGCCCGCAGAGCATGCTGCTTCCTCTCCATCCAACTGATCACTATCGGATAATGGCATCTGGCTGGGTTGTTAGTCAAGCATGCCTTCATCTGGCAAGGTAAAGAGTCGATTTTTTTGGGGAGTGTATTATTCTCTGGATGACGAATTTCGAGGTCATTTTCCGACGCTGCATCGCCAGACACCGTAGACATCGCAGACATCGCAAGAGACGGACCTGCCATCTGATGCTGGGGACACGTGCGCTCCAGATGCGGGTATTGACCGCCTGCAGGAGTGATGTTGGACGATGTCGCTGGACCCCTAGCGACGGCTCCAACGCCGGGTCAACAGCTGCGGTTGCTATCGGCGAAAGCGAAAAGCATCGGAGACGAAGCAGCAGGCCGGCACAGCTACAGTACCGGCGGTCGTGTTTTACGTTCAGGAATTCGTAGCTGTTACAGCCAACAACTGAAGTTTGCAAGCGTAACTCCAACTTTAAATAATGGGCTGACATGAAGGCCCTCAACGTTTGTTGCAACTCCTCAGGGACGATAAAGAGCGTGCAATAGGGTCATTACCCTAATTCAGCACCGTCATAGTTCCGGCAGCGCGAACATGTAGATTCACTCCTTTATAAATATTAATTTTATCTTACAAGGTTGAACATGTTTATTAAATTTGTGGTCTACTAGATGAAAGTTTCTTTTTGGCGTTGTCAAAAAGCACTGTTGCCAACAGTGTTGGTAGTAAAAAGTTTGGAAAAGGTCATGCACAATCGTCATGCCGATATCCCGTACCAGCGCCAACCTGGCAACTGACCTGACCTGTCAGCTTGAGAACTCAACCGACCCAGCGGAAGTACTCCATCCACCACTACCTAAATGCTGTGCAACTCTCAGATAATACAAATATGTCACTGGAAAACAATCACCTGAAAATGTAAATCAGGTAAATTTGCACATAATCGATTTTCAGGCAGCCAGAGGTTCACAATTTTGTGGTGCGTCATGCCTGTAGCATGCGCACAACCGTCATTCTGGAGTCTGATTTGAGGGCGGTCCCAAAACCCCCGCTTTGAGAACTTTCGCCGGTCCCGCTCTTCACGGTTCACCGGCTAAGTACCCCGGTCAGGTCAGGTCTTGCTCGGCGACATCATTTCCGACCGTCCGGATCCGGCTATGATCCGCCCGTCTATGTTCCGCAGCACCGCACCCCGGGCCCGTTACCCATTCCTCTGGCCCCGTTAGCCATTCTTCGCCCTGTGTTTGGATTATGTTCCCTACCGACCCACTACCCACTTCTGTTCTCTACCGATCCACTGCCCACCTCGGTTTCCTACCGACCTACTACCCATTTCCGTTCCCTGCCGACCCACTACCCACTTATGTTCCCTACCGACCCACTACCCACTTCTGTTCTCTACCGACCCACTGCCTACCTCTGTTTCCTACCGACCCACTACCCACTTTTGTTCAATTCCGACCCACTACCCACTTCCGTTTTGTTTCACCGTTTTCTCTTCTTTTCCTACAACCAAGGTTGCACTGAGACATTACCAAACATCAATTTGACCTTCTTAGCCGGCACCGAAGGCATCGATGGATCGGTAACTTTGCCGGAGCCAACTTCATCGGTCGAAAATTGAACCGTCGCATGTGCTGCAACGCCAGCCAGACCATGGATGATGTACGCCTGGATTGGAACCTCCGCGTTGGCGCCTTTCATCTGCTCATATCAGCGGCACCAACCTGCCACCTAGCGGAGGGTAAGTAAAAACACGGAAACGCGACCAGTTTTAGGCCGTGCGCCTATGGGAGCTCGGGGTACACATTTCGTATTGTCACTTTTCTAATTAATTTAGCCACCCAAGAAGGATTGCATCAGCCTTTTATGCTACATAATTGATCAAGGACCTTTATTGTTCTTTCCTTATTAGCTTATCACGCTCCGTTCCGAAGTTGTCGTGATGGGAAGTGAAGGCATGTGTGATAGGGAGCTCATTTCGCCGAAAGAGTCGGCCCATCGATGTTGATTTCTTAAAATGATCAGAGGGGGAAAAGTACATGAAGGCAATAGGCAGACCAAAATGAATATGGGAGGGGTCACATCCCATAGGCTTCCATGCTAAAAGTTAAACTTATTGTGGGGGAAGCAAGCATTGAGGGAGCAATTTTACCCTCAAAGATATGAATGGGCGGTTCTGCTTGCGTTCCCACCTTCCTTGTTCTCTAGGTATGTGGCTAATATTTTCCTGGTGGAATGGTTCACACAACTGAATGTGAAAGTACAGATTTCGGCTTACGCACCAACTCGCAGAAGAACTCGGAAGTTCCATGGAGGGTACAAGCCCCCTCCCCCTCCACCATACCACTGACATATTTATTATTTTGACAATGAGGCGCCATTTCTCCAGAGGTACGGCTTTTGGTACAGAACATTTTGATGGGGTACACTCCGATCTCCCAGAGGGGCACCATTTGTTTTTGTCTTTTGCCGAAAAATTCGCGGCGTGCGTTCGGACACCTAGAGGACTGTTGTCCCGGCCCGGCGAGCGCGTTGCGCTGAGAAATTCGAGGGAGTGGTACACTAGAATTTCCAAGAGAGGCAACATTCGGGTCATAAGGGGCGCCGCTTTGCTTCCTCCCCATTGAAACAGTCCTTGTAAAGTTCTTTAGCTGGCAACGCTACTACCTCTCGCCGATTCGTTACCACTTGCCAGTCGTTTGGCTCAGATGTGTTATCTTATATACCTTTGAGGGGAACTCCCACTTCACTATTTGCCTAGCCCACTCCCGGAATTGTTTTAACTTTTATCATGGGAGCCAATGGAATTTGACTTCCAATTCATTTTAGTCTGTCCATTGCCTTCATGTACTTTACCCCGTCCAATCATTTCAATATGAACATAAAGATAGAAAGATAAAGATCAAGATATCAACATCGGTGGGCCGACCCTTGGCTGGCGATGTTGGCTGCTTCTCACAGCAGTCTGCACTTCACACCACAACAAGTTCTGAACGGAGCGTAATAAATCAATAAAGAAAGAACAGTAAGGTTCCTTCATCAATTCTGTATCATGATAGACTGACGGAATCCTCCTGGTATAGCTGAATCAATTGGAAAATAATGGCAATACGAAATGGGTACCCTGAACTCCCATAGGCACACGGCCTAAAACAGCCTCGTTTCCGTGTTTTTACTTGCCCTCTGCTAGGTTGGGTGATACGCAAACAGCTGTTGATTTGCAATCCAGGCGTATTTGATCCATGGCCAAACTACAGTACGAAAGATTTTGCAGCTGAATGTAATTTACGATATAAACCAGGAACTGCAGCTGTGTTATAGGAATAATGGAAAATAAGTTGCTAAAGGGTAGCGTAAATCAGATCAGATGCGTTATACTCAGGTCAGGTTATGCTAGGTTAGGCTAGCCTAGGCTAGGTTATGTTAAGTTATATTATATTAGGCTAGGCTAGGCTAGGCTAGGCTGGGTTATGTTCGGTTCGGCTCGGTTAGGTTACATTATAATACATTGAAGCACCCTCACAACTTTGAACACACCAACATGAAGCTGGGCTGGTGGGCATCTATATAATCAGTACAAGCTATCTTAGTGTGCATCTATGCAGATGTCGCAGCATAGGTGTAGGAACGTCTCAAAATGAGTGTGGGCCAAGGTCAACAGCAGGGGCTCACCCAGGAATTTCGCAAACATGTTGACCTGGATTTGCACGATTGGGTTTATGCTACCAGAGCCTACGTTATAATCTCGGCGTGGCGCCGTCAGGGATCACACAATAAGCGTCTTAAAAGCGTTGAAATGACAACATGTTCTCCCAGTGTGCAATAATTGGTTGAGGGCTGATTTTCTATTGTATTGCAGAATAGTTCTAGAAATGAACATTTTCACTGAATCAGAGGTGAAGTTTGTCGAACGTCGAAGCCATGATTCATCGCAATCAGCATTGATCAATACCATGATATATGCAGCATAGACAGCATGTCATAGAAAGCATAGAAAACATAGAAAGTGGTGCATTGCACACACACGCACACACACACACACACACACAAACACACACACACAGACACACACACACATACAGTGTATGTGTGTGTGTGTATATGGCCTCGGATCTTAGGGCCTCGGATAACATGTTAACTACTGGGGCAAATCCCCAAGTAGTGACCGGAATTTCCCCAGTAGTCATTGGATTTTCCCCACTTCCAAAACCCTGGAAATGACTCAATATAATCATCTTATATTTTATTGTTCGGCTTCGCTGTATATTGCATAGTAGGCAATCTTATTTTATCTCAATCACTTCGAATTACACACACCGAGGTTCGTTAGTTTGCACTTAACAGACATATATATTAACATCGCCCTCCACTACCGCGACCCTGAAGTCTATCGTGAGATGCTGGGCATCGTCGCTGAGCTAAAGAGGAGGAAACTTAGTGAGAAGATTGCTGCTGGGTTGGTGTACAGCATACAGATCGACGGCAGTATGGACCGGCAACAACTGGACAACAAGTCTGTCACGGTTCGTGCGATAGATGATGACTGCCAGCTCCAATCCTTCCTGGCAGGCGTGGTAGAGCCGGAGGAAGGCGAAGCACAAGGTATCCTGGACTCGGTGAAGCAGATCATGCAGGAGCTGAGTCTGCCGTCTGAGACGATGGTGGAAGTCACCACCGATGGGGAGAGTGCCAATACGGGTCGGCAGTCAGGCCTGTGGAGGCGCCTCAATTATCTGTTAGGTCGACAGATTATTACGATCTGGTGCGTGTGTCACCGGAGTGATCTCGCCCTTGGGAGCGTGTGGAAAATGGTCCCTGAGATCCAGCACTGGAAGTCTGACCTCCGCGCTGTCAGCAGCCACTTCCGCACGTCCAAGATACGGACGAAGAAGCTCCGTGACAGCGGTGGCCTGGTGGCGTTTCCTCCAGTGTTTGAAGTGAGGTTCGCGGAGCATCTGCTGTCCTCGATCAACGACACTCTGTCCAACCTGGCTGCGTGCAGGGAAGTGTGGGAGAGTGTGGCGGTGTCAGGAAGTCGGACGGAAAAGGCCGAGGCGAAGGGGTTTCTGCGAAAGTGGACAGCCGGCGGACTGACTGTCCGTCTGACAGCTCTTATGGCTGATATCTGTGGGATCTTCTCTCACTTACAGAAGACATTCCACAGAGGTGACCTGGTACTGCCCGAGGTTCTGACGGCTCGAGATGCGGCGGTCATGCAGCTGAAGCTGATGGAAACCAAGCCTCTACCAGGTAGCCAAGAGGAGAAGTTGGGGGACGTCCAGAAGGGTGGAGCTCGGTGTCACAACAGCAATGTGACCACGAGGCGTAACTTTGGTGGCGTCAGGCTGGAAGTCGTCGACTCTGCGATCAACTTCCTGACAGACAGGCTCAACGTGGAGCAAGAGGACGTGGTGCGTGTCATGTCACATCAAACAACAGTGCGTGTCATGTCAAACAACAGATGACACTGCCAGAGGCAGTGTCATCTGTTGTTTGACATGCACTGTGTCGGCGAGGACCTGGAACTATGTAGGTGTGGGTGGCTGGCCTGGTATGGACTGAGTGGAGCGGAGTGTTATGGTGCTCGTGGTGGTGTGATAGCGAGTCGAGAAGTCACATATGGATTTGTTGTCTGCGTGTAAACGCTGGCGCACATCTCAGGTTTGTACATCGGCTGTGTCCAGAACAGAGTCTGTGAGCGAGCTACGATTGCCTGTATCGCTGTATGGTATGTTAACATATACATATAATCAGTATACCTATGATGTGACACTAAACCATCTATTTTGTTATGACTGACTGGAGCGTACCTATTTATTGATTTTCTTTTATGGAAATCTCACTAATCGAATGGTTAATACCTACATCATTCAAAAACAATGAAATCACACGTTTTTGTATCAATGCCTTCCACTTTTGTTTGCCAATGGGAAGACCTTTTTATGATTTGCCACAGTAGTCAAAATTCCTTAGCTGAGGCCCTGACATACACACACACACACACACACACACGCGCGCGCGCGCGTGCGCAATCGAAAAGGGTGTGTAAGGCCCGCAGAGAAAGACGCACGCAACCAAAACACCGAGAGGAGTCGGAGCCGGCACGTTATTGAAGGTCAGTCCTGCTGAGTCATCTGATGCGCTGCGCACTGCCGAGTCAGCTGATGTGCTGCACACTGCTGAGTCAGCTGATGTGGTGTACACTGCCGAGTCAGCTGATGTGGTGTACACTGCCGAGTCAGCTGATGTGCTGTACACTGCCGAGTCAGCTGATGTGCTGCACACTGCTGAGTCAGCTGATGTGCTGCACACTGCCGAGTCAGCTGATGTGCTGCACACTGCTGAGTCAGCTGATGTGCTGCACACTGCCGAGTCAGCTGATGTGGTGTACACTGCCGAGTCAGCTGATGTGGTGTACACTGCCGAGTCAGCTGATGTGGTGTACACTGCCGAGTCAGCTGATGTGCTGTACACTGCCGAGTCAGCTGATGTGGTGTACACTGCTGAGTCAGCTGATGTGCTGTACACTGCCAAGTCAGCTGATGTGGTGTACACTGCTGAGTCAGCTGATGTGCTGCACACTGCCGAGTCAGCTGATGTGCTGCACACTGCTGAGTCAGCTGATGTGCTGCACACTGCTGAGTCAGCTGATGTGGTGTACACTGCCGAGTCAGCTGATGTGGTGTACACTGCCGAGTCAGCTGATGTGGTGTACACTGCCGAGTCAGCTGATGTGGTGTACACTGCCGAGTCAGCTGATGTGCTGTACACTGCCGAGTCAGCTGATGTGGTGTACACTGCTGAGTCAGCTGATGTGGTGTACACTGCTGAGTCAGCTGATGTGCTGCACACTGCTGAGTCAGCTGATGTGCTGCACACTGCCGAGTCAGCTGATGTGCTGTACACTGCCAAGTCAGCTGATGTGGTGTACACTGCTGAGTCAGCTGATGTGCTGCACACTGCCGAGTCAGCTGATGTGCTGCACACTGCTGAGTCAGCTGATGTGCTGCACACTGCTGAGTCAGCTGATGTGCTGCACACTGCTGAGTCAGCTGATGTGGTGTACACTGCCTGAGTCAGCTGATGTGCTGTACACTGCCGAGTCAGCTGATGTGCTGTACACTGCCGAGTCAGCTGATGTGGTGTACACTGCTGAGTCAGCTGATGTGGTGTACACTGCCGAGTCAGCTGATGTGGTGTACACTGCCGAGTCAGCTGATGTGGTGTACACTGCCGAGTCAGCTGATGTGGTGTACACTGCCGAGTCAGCTGATGTGGTACACTGCGAGTCAGCTGATTCTGCCGAGTCAGCTGATGTGGTGTACACTGCCGAGTCAGCTGATGTGGTGTACACTGCCGAGTCAGCTGATGTGCTGTACACTGCCGAGTCAGCTGATGTGCTGCACACTGCTGAGTCAGCTGATGTGCTGCACACTGCCGAGTCAGCTGATGTGCTGCACACTGCCGAGTCAGCTGATGTGCTGTACACTGCCGAGTCAGCTGATGTGGTGTACACTGCCGAGTCAGCTGATGTGCTGCACACTGCTGAGTCAGCTGATGTGATGTACACTGCCGAGTCAGCTGATGTGCTGCACACTGCCAAGTCAGCTGATGTGATGTACACTGGTGCACCAGGAAGACCACAACTACTTCCATGCCGAACCGAACCTGAGTCTGCAGCCAAAAGTCCGAGCGGGAAAAGTGTGCGTGCAGTAATCATGTCCGAGTGCAAGCATTCCCGCTTTTGCAATCCATAGTCGATGCAGCACCCCGATGGTATCATGTAAAAGTCCAGCCGAACAATGCCGCAGTTGTCATCGTCTGGCTGGGAGTCGCGCACTGTCGCGGGAATCTGATGCCATCGGCTGAGTCATCGTAGTGATTTTAGCGGTGGGCATCGTTTGGAAAAGAAGAGCGGAGTTGTTAATTCCACTTCCAGCCTACCCGGAACTCCGTGCGCACCATTGGACTGGTGTTGAGGCGTTCAGCAGACGTCAGGGCAGGGCAGTCGTGCCACCACCAGGGAAAATGACAAATCAACATGAACACAGTAGCACACCAGGAGGTCCAGACCCCTCCCCTCCCTCCAACCCACTCGGGGATCTCCAGCCAGGTATTTAATTGTACCAAACCGGTGCTATTTTACGGACATGCTGAAATTAGTTTACCCCACTGGTGGGTAAGGAAACTGGGATAATTAAAAGCTACAGCTAAGTTACCTGACTGAAAAATATGTACCGCTAAAACTCACTTATCGAACATGCGAACTAACACCTCACTCGGGCGTGGCCCAAAATTAAGGAAGAAAACAGCCATGAGCAGCGCTAAAAGTGAGAAAGGGTGGGGCCACCACCACTTCCGAACGTCGTAAAACGAGAAGCTTCCATGTAACGACCATGCATATGCGCTCCCAATGCGCTCCCATGCGCCCCCCCCCCGCCCCCCTTCTACGAATTTGAAGTCCGTGACGACCACATTCCAGCAGCCGCGTATATAAACAAAGCACTGGAACATATTCAAATACAGCTTGAGTCTGTTTAGCAACACATCTCCTTCCACTATTGCCTACTATGTTGTCAGATGGCAAGTATAAGAGTGGTAAGGTTCTACTCGACTTTAGGGTTGGATCGGCCATTGTCCGTGGTCTTCATGCCTATTCTCTCTTCTTCTCAATCCAAGTGAAGGCGACGTTGTCGGTGGAGCTACTTAGAATATTCCAATTGACTGACCAGCTTCCAGTCATAGATTCGTTCATAGCATGCGGAGGTAAACGCGGCAAACCGCGTGCAGCTATGCCGGACAACGACGCGCTGCAACGACTAGATCCAACTGACTCCGTGACTCCGAGTAATGACTCCACATCAGACTGGCTCATGGACTCACCGTGCATGGTTCGGTGCGACATACACGGCGACTCGCCACAATGGCACAGCGTAGCTGACTCAACGCCTCCGATAAGAACTCCACCCGGTCCACTCCACGAGTCTGTGAGCTGACTCGGTCTGACCGACTCAGCGATGCTGAGCAATGACTCGGTCTGAGCTACGCAGACGCGCTGGGTAGTCGGCCGGGTAGTGCAGCCCCTTGCGCGGGTTGGCGTCGTCGTCACGCTGTCTGTTGTGGCGGCCGTTGGCCTGGCTTCCCGGCCCACAATTTGTCCCAAATTTGTGTCGCCATTTGTTCCGCCCGTGGTCGCAACGTCCCAGGGTCATTATAATGAGCGTGCAGCACGAGTTCAAGCAATTATATAGACATTGGTGAGTTGCTGATTTTCATGAAAATATTGCTGAGAGTGTGGTCTTGACGCAGCCAGGGAGGGGATACCCTTCTAAGAACTAAAGTGCGCGGAATGAAAGGAGAAATGATGAAATTTTCCCCATGAGGAACCCTAAGTTTCGCCGCGATTCGCGCTCTGGAGGTTTTCTCCGTTTCATCACATTTTCTTGGTTTACCCCACTCATCCACCCTAGGAGAACTCTGGCTGCGCTACTGTTCCTGCATACCGTTCCTTGTTTCATGCTTCCATGGCTCATTCCATGATTTCATGCATGGCCAATCACTTAACTTGTCGTGTGAATCAGACTGAGAATGGTGGCGTAGCTTTGTGGGTCATGATTTCTCCATTGCAATCTGAATATTGTATGAAGCAGAACTCGGGGACCTAAAACATTTGTGTACGAACGATGTAGCCACTGTACCTTTGATCTTGTACTATTTAAGTATTTAAGGGCGACATATTAGAGGGAGCAGCTTGTACAGCTGCCACCCCTGGGATTTGAGTGGGGTTTTCCACTCCCAATCCATCCCGGTGAGCCCACAACTAAAATTCATTTTGCGAACGTAGTATGCGATGTAAATAAAAATCCAGTCACCACACAATAATTTGTTTGTGACTCGCATGCATCATCGGACTGCCTACAATGAAGGGGTAAAACATGGGTTTCCGATTTCCCGTTCTGAGTTGTGTGGGAAAGTCGGCGGGGAGGCTGGTCGGCCACTTCCCGGTCGGTCGCTCAGGACAGGTCCCGAGCCCAAATGTTCGAATCGCACGCCGCGCCGTCACGGCCTCGTTTCCGGTCGACTCGTCCCACGGCCGAGGTGACCTTGAGCGGCGCCCTCCCGCCCACCGCTCGGTCGACCTCGACGCTCACGCCTGATTGGCTGGCGGTTTCGCCCAGTGCAGGCCAGCGAGGCGAGGAGCCGCTGAAATGTCAATTTCTCTCGATTGACGTCACGCGACTTGCTCTCAAGATATGTTCTGGCGGAGAGGTAACAACTCACATCCAGTGTTTTGCTTTTGCTTCTGCTTGCACAAAGTTGCTAACACCCAGATGGCTGTTGTGTTAAGCCTCAAACTGTGCGTAACCGTGCCCTGCGCAAATATTTCTATCTTGGGATCCGAAAATATTCCGGTAATGTTCACCTCCATGGTCTGGAAAATGATAGGTGTCGAAACACAGGAACCGGGAGGGGGAGGGAGGGGTGAGCAAAGGGAGCATGTCTCCACTTACTTCAATAACCAGATTTAAGACTTGGACACCAGCTTTCAGCCTGTATTAGTTATCACCTCATAGCATTTATTATGGAAATTTTGTCATGACGTTACATGGTAATGTTTCACTCATGCCCCCTCCCAAATCATGTTGGAAGTTGTCAATCCCTGGTGGTGTCAAAGAAGTTCGAACTTGAATACTGATGACTCATTACTTTTAAATGTATATGGTAGACTGATATGTTTTAGCTTATTCATATACAGTCCAGCATCTTGTCTCCTAGCCTGCTATTGGTCATGTTGGACAATGTGATACGAAGTCAAGTTCCGACCCCTCTTTCGTAATGCGCTCGGCTTCTGTGAGTCCGGTCTCGTCGAGTCATGTCATGAACTATCGGTCTCGTAGAGTCCAATCATGAACGATCAGACTCGTCGAGTCCAGCGGGAACTGTCGTCTAATCGGCATTTGACGCCTCGATTCTCGGCTATCGCCGGGGGTGTCACGCCAAATGAGATTCCGTTCTCGCGGGAGGCGACGGTCGGTCGGTGGATTCTGTGTCATTGCGCCGTGTCGCCATTCTGACACCAGAGTCAGTGTGGCCGAGCTGTGTGCGCGACAGACCCCGGTCAGGCAGCCGTCGCAGGCTAACCCCCGGGAGGAGTGGGGGCAGACGCGACTGAGCAGCGAGACTGGCAAGACGTAGCCGAGCGGGTGACGCAGACGTGCGAACGCTGGACGGTTTTCCATAACGGGTGCCTGCAGGCACCCGTTATGGAAAACCCGGCAATGCACGCGTTAGTGTCATTGCTGTTGAAACGGTTGCGCTGGTTGTGTCTCTGTATTCGTACTAATCACCCTGTGGGGCTAACTTAGACTGACTTAGCGCTGATGAAGGTATTGGCGGCTGTTGTATTTGCGAACACACATCGTACAAGCGTGACAAACACCGGGCCATCACTGCCAGGCGAAACGAACTTGCCTTCAAATGCGGTCTGCTAAAAACGCTCACTTTAACGTTACGTTCGTATACTTGTGCAGCATTTGGCAAGTAATTCCACCGAAACACCAACTAAGGTTAAACAAACTGAGTTTACACGAGGTGAGTTAGTCGCTTATCATTGGTAATTAGTAATTGGCCTTTTGGGATAGCTTGTAATCAGAATGCTCATAACGAGGTCCATCTGTCATATTCGGCATGAACAATGGTTTTAACTTCCGTCATTCACACGAATTACGATTTAAAAAATCTCATGACTCTTATATCTCGTCTGACTGAATTTCATAACTTCAACCATAACTACAGCTTAAAGATAACAGAGCTGTTCTTCTTCATGAAAGGACATTGACGGATACAGACAGCCCAGAGGGATAGACTGTGTGCATGAGCCCCCATAGAAGGTGGCGTCCCTCCGATCTGGCATCCCCCTCCCGTTCAACAATAATGTTAAGCCAGAGGCGTACCTCAAAGAGAAATAGGCGCCCCTTGGAAGACAAAAGCTTCTGTGTGCTCGTGTCACCCCATTTCGCTTCAGCCGAAAGCGCCCCTCCAGGTACTTTCGCAGTGGCGCCCCTCCAAAAAAAATGGTGCTCTCTCTAGACAACTGGCCCATGACAATATCTAGGTCCACCTCGGTGAAATGGTGCTCTCTCTAGACAACTGGTCCACGACAATAACTAGGTCCACCTCGGTGAAATGGCAACATGGTGTTAGGTTGCGATCGATTTGCTCAGTTCCACCGAATGGTGGTCCTATCGATACTTTGAAACATTAACCTCCTTGACCTGTCCGAGGTCAATAACGTTTCATGACCTTGACCTGAGATTTGATCTAGACATGTACCAACAAACGATTTCGTAAGAAGGTGCTGGAAGATTCGTGTCTCTGCGTCTATTAATTTGGCCATTCATTATCCCTAGAAAAGCCTAACGAGTTGTAGTCTGTGGAAAGCTCCCCTCCCTTCCGGCCCGGTGAGGGTTCACGTTCAAGTTGTGTCGCAAACAACTGGATTTTCGTTTATTTTGAAGCATAAATCTCAACACCTGAGATTGCTTTCAGCGGAAAAATTACAAAGGTCCGACATGCGTCATGAAAATGAGCATTCCAAAACAAGGAGAGGGACAAGTCTATGTCGGGTCAACATGACCCGGCCCAAAGACAAACTATAATTTGTCTTTGGGTCGAGTCGAGACGATCAATAATTATTGATCGTGCAAAAGGAGGTGCTTCGAATGTGGAACTGTGCCCATGAACTGAGCTGCAGTTGCGGTTTACTTAGGAATTTATACCGTGTTATTTGCAATCTATCGTATTAAGCACAGTAACATTATAGGATTAGAATGAATTTCCACGCTGCTGTGCGTGATTTTAATGTTTAAAGAGAACGCTCGGCTATCTACTTCACTCACAGTTTCCTCCAGAGAGACCAGGAAAAGTGTAGGGCATTCGCTTTGCTTCCCATCATTGCTGGAAGCCTCCAACAAAGGTGGGACCAGCCGTGGAGCTAGCCCCGGCCATCTCCACTTTTACTACGCCCATTTCGCGGATCATCGATGTCTCATAGCAGCCGCGACGTCGGCGGAGTGTGACCTCGACGGATAACGAGCGAGAACCATAAACTGGCGAGAATAAAATCGCACGGAGTGCGCTACACTGGCTCAAGTCGGGGAATAGCCCCTCGTTACTTGGCGCCTGGCTTGTGTCATTTTTTAGCTGTGGCGGCACAGCCCGCGCGGCCGTGACCGACACTGGCGACACTTCCCACGCTATTGGCCGCCGTCAGGGGCGCCGCGCTGCGGGCCGATTTGGAGCCGAGCTTCGCGCGGCGTCCGCGAGGTGGCAGGTCGTCGAGGCCAAGCGCCCGGCGTCTCTCCGCCTCGCGCGCGTAGGCGGGCTTCTGCTGGGACCAGAACTGGTGGCGCTTCTCCAGGAAGGAGACCGCCTCCTCGGCTTGCTTCACGACGTCCGCGCGGCACTTGCCGCTCAGCGCCGGGTGCTGGATCAGTCTGGAAAGGAAGACCACCAGACGGGTCACTTGCCGCTCAGCGCCGGGTGCTAGATCAGTCTGGAAACGGAGACCGTCAGACGAGTCACTTGCCGCTCAGTACCAGGTGCTGGATCAGTCTTGAAAGGAAGACCACCAGACGAGTCACTTGCCGCTCAGCGCCGGGTGCTGGATCAGTCTGGAAACGGAGACCGTCAGACGAGTCACTTGCCGCTCAGCATCTGGTGCTGGATCAGTCTGGAAAGGAAGACCGCCAGACGAGTCTAAGACGTGGGGCCAGCGCGGGTGGGTCAGCTGCCGGACAGCTGGGTCATCTGGGACAGCTCGGTCAGCCGGACAGCTCGGCAACCGTCGGCTGGCGAGGGAGATAGCCTTGTCGCCTGGAGAGAGTTCACTCTAAAGTTGACTCGCTTCTCAGAGCAGCTTGAACGTTCACGTCTCAGGATTCAGTTTATTTAAACGTACACTTATGAGGCACTTTGTCTTCAGATCAGGAACACTTAGAGCGTGTTGACCGAGTTTTGGGGAGCGCGGCAACTTGTCCCTTAACGTCTCTGATATGAGTATATAGAGACGTTATTCACCCCAAGACTGCGCCATAAACTTGGGAGCAAGCTTTCGAGAAGGAGCACAAACCTTCATTTCAAAATGTTAATTGAGAGCGAGAGTCGTGAGTTTTCATAATCAGGCGCAGAAGGCTGCATTTACACAGTGACGCGGATCGAAATGCAAGTTCTTCGGATGATTCCATTGTTTCCTATCAACGTTCGCCGATGCACGGCATTTGTTTCTGCATTCCCCATGCGGGGGAAGGGTCTTAGTGGGACTCTCCTGGTCGTCCCATCCGGAGAGTGTTGGAAACATGAAACGAAACTTACACATGAGTTGATCACCGTACCACATCCAGGATTGGCCATTTGGGAACGAAAAAGAAGATTTATTGCTAGATCGGAAACCTGCCTGGCGCGCTCGCCCTGATGACGTCACCGCTGGGCGCCCTGACGTGACATCACACAGTCATGGAGAACATTCGCCAGGATGCCCCACCAGCTACGCCAAGCGGCGGAACGCTAGCGCGAGCCTTGCTTCCGCGGTTATGAAAAGCCTTGCGCTGTGGTTGTGTGGCACCTGCACAGTTTAACATTTTATTATGGAGGAGGCGCATGACACGATCAACGAGTTCTAGACCGGTGCCCGGGTTATGAGCCTGGACTAATGTCCGGCAATGGGAATGAGATACTGGATTACCGGATACGGGAATCCGGACCTGGCTGGAGCTGGGGCACTGCGTCCAGAGCTGCAGATGTCCGGGGACGCGTCACTGTCGGGTCAGGTCAGGTGCCAGATCCCGCTCACCTCTCCATGTACTCCTTGTCGACGGTGAGCTCCTCGAGCACAGCCGCGCTGCGGCGCGACAGCCGGCGCGGCTTCAGCCCGGCCGTGGCGGCGGCGGCCGTCCGCCTGCCGTCAGCCGTCGCCGGCCTGGCAGGTGAGTCGGCCGGCGGCGGGCCGACCTGCTGCTGATGCTGCTGCACGTCGGCCAGCGCCCGCTCAGCGCCGCTCAAGTCCAGGCCGGCCTTGTCTGCGGCATGCGGTCAGTGTGTGTCAGCTGTCAGACGGCCGGCGCGTCAGCCGTCAGCTGGTCTGTGTGTCAGCTGTCAGACGGCCGGTGTGTCAGCCGTCAGCTGGTCTGTGTGTCAGCTGTCAGACGGCCGGCGTGTTAGCCGTCAGCTGGTCTGTGTGTCAGCTGTCAGACGGCCGGTGTGTCAGCCGTCATCTGGTCTGCGTGTCAGCTGCCAGACGGTCTGTGTGTCCGCCGTCACCCGGTCTGTGTGTCAGCCGTCAGCCGTCAGCCAGTCCATGTGTGAACCGTTAGCTTGTCTGTGTGTCAGCCGTCAGCCGGCCTGTGCTTCGGCCGTCAGTTAGCTGAGGTGTCAGCCGTCAGCCAGTCTGTCTGTCAGCCGTCAGCCATTCTGTGTGTCAGCCGTCAGCCATTCTGTGTGTCAGCCGTCAGCCAGTCCGTGCGCCAGACGTCAGTCGGGGATCTCCCACACTCTTCCAAGTTCTAAGCTCGCGCGATTGTGGGCCTTTGAGATGTGCTGGTCCTGCAGTTACGGCCGACACAAAGCTGCCGTTTCTCCACTCTCTGTCTAGCTTAGAGCAGCGACAGGGGCATGGTTGGCGGGAAGAAGGGACGGCTGCGCTAGTCTCCCCAGTTTTTGCCCGACCTTCTAACTGAAGAAAAATGCCCAACAAGCTGGAAAAGGCGCCCCTCCAGCACACTCAAGTGCGCCCCACTTTAATTATTCGGCAGAAGGTACCTCTATGAATGGGAAGGATCCCCTTCAAATGGTTATAATCAGTGGCGCTTTAGACACAAGCTGGTGTCCTCTCCCCAGAAAATCGTTCCCTCCCCAAACACGTTTTCAGCCGATTCTACGCTACTGAGCAGTTGCATAATTGTCAATTTTGAAACCGTGTTGCGTTCAAGCTGCAGGGGTCTTTTAAACCGTCCGTTCCGAAGAAAAAAAAAACCTTCAACAGAACTAAAAAAATCTCCATTTCCCAGATGAGCTGCACTTCAAGGGCTAAACCTTGCAGCGTATTATCTCGGGTGTGTCATTACCTAGATGGCGCAGTGTAATTGTCACCGAAGGATAGTTGACTATCAAGAACTGTGATTGGGGATTGAGATGTAAAAAGCTGGATCTCGTTGAGGTTTGCGACACCATGTCTGGATCGCGATCCTAACTGACCGGCCCCCGCACCACATAGCCCGCGGCGTTGTGACGTCACCTGGCAGTCGTCACGGAGGGCTGTCGGCAGGCAATCGGCGCGTACTGGGTACCAACACTAGGCACACACGCGCTGGTTCAGCAGTCCAGTACGCCGTACCAGCGACAGCGTATCATAGCCTCCACAGCTCATAACTTCCACAATTCATAACCTCCACAGATAATAACCTCTACAGCTCATAACCTCCACAGTTCACAACCTCCAAAAGCTACCTCGGTCTGGCCGACAGCGGCCCGTAAGTTACACCATGTGCAGCTATGATTTGGCTGCCAAGCTTCACACTAAAGCAATCGCCAGAAGGTGTAACTATGCTGTAGTATCGTGTAGATGCAAACACACGCACATACACATTCTGACCAAAAGCATCGGTGCAGGAAGCGCTCGCGAACGCTCAAGTTGTACACAGCAACCTGCTGTTAGGGGTGTCGATAGTTTTACGACGAGGCCAAGATATGTGTTCAGCATAATGTTACTGTGCAGTGCATGGCATCTGTAAAATCACACAAGTTATCTTCCATCTGAATTGTATTATAGGATACTGAACTGTTGGTTGCAATTATAAAACTGAGACCGCGATGTGAAGGTCTCCGACAGCGTTCCAGATAACCTCTGCCGAGGCATCGGCATGTGGCCCACCTCCGACTGCGTTCTCGATAGCCTCTGTAGAGATGTCGATGCCCAGCGAAAAGGCGGCCATGTCGGGGCGCAGTCGAAACCCACGGCAGAAGAACACTAGCGCCATCTCGAACTCGCCCATCGCGTACAGTGACTCCGCCTTCTGCGCAAGCGCTGCAGCAAAAGGTGGCGCTGCGGTAGGCTGTGGCAGAGTGAAGAACACTGATCGCACTGGTGTTGGCAGAAACGGGTCCTGTAGCACAGATCATGGGGCGTTAATTGGTGGACCTATACATGGCCTAAACCTGGATTCTTTTAGGCGCAAACTACAAACAATTCCGTCGTTTAAAAAGGTTGTGCACATGTGGATAGCAATTTGTGTACTTGTGCAAATGTATCCCGAGACACACCATTCCAGAAAAAAGCATTAGTCCCCAGTAGTTTTCAGGACAGCATTCATGTTAATGGTTAGTAAAGCCTGGGAGGGACCAAGGATTTTCATGCGGGTAGGGGCACTCGCCTGGAGAATCGCCATTTCCTAGGATGGTCGCCACTGTGAAAATGTGTGGAGGGGCGCCTTGGGCTGAACTAATTCGTTGAGCGGATGGGAGAGGGAGGGAGGGATGCACCGAAACATCCTGAAACGAAGCCTTTAAGAAGTCCATTGAGCAGGGGAGGAGTGCGCTCGAGCCTCCCCAGAAGGGCATCTTATCCAGGCCATTGGGGAGCTACCTTTCCACGGGGATAGGATGGGGACAAGTGCACATATCACAGTGCCCCTCTCCTGTGTTCGATCGGCTCGATCCATACTTGTTTGTTCCCCATTTGGAAGTGAGCTGTATTCATATATGTTTGGTCCCCTTATGGAGATTGGCTTGATCCATGCCTGTTTGGTCGCCCCTCCCCCCTTGGAGGTGGGCTGAATCCTCTAGTGTCAAAATCCACATTTGATGTGGATTTGGAGGAACGTCTCAAGCCATCGACATGTCGCAAAAGCCTAAGCACATAGGGAATTCGAAATATAATGTACGATGTACCCACAGTGACAACACAATTCGTGACATGCCTGAAATACAACAAAGCGTGTCAGGAAAGTTAATGTGACGTCAAATGCTACATGGCATTACGAATGATGGGCTTCTCGTGAAATTTCTAAATAATCAGTTACATGACGAAACGGGAATCGTCGTCTGATGGCCAGGCCAATAATCAACGTTGCATCAAGGGCCTTGTCACTTCGTGGGATGTGGACTTCAACGAGTGTCTGCGACAGACACTCTACACTCGACAGACACTCTGCACTCGACAGACACTCTACACTCGACAGACACTCTACACTCGACAGACACTCTACACTCGACAGACACTCTTCACTCGACAGACACTCTACACTCGACAGACACTCTTCACTCGATAGACACTCTACACTCGACAGACACTCGGCACACGACAGACACTCTACACTCGACAGACACTCGGCACTCGACAGTCACTCGACACTCGACAGACACTCTACACTCGACAGACACTCGGCACTCGACACACTCTACACTCGACAGACACTCGACACTCGACAGACACTCTTCACTCGACAGGCACTCTACACTTGACAGACACTCTTCACTCGATAGACACTCTACACTCGACAGACACTCGACACACGACAGACACTCGGCACACACCTCGACGACAATTACACTCGACGACACTCCACTCGACAGCACTCACACTCGACAGACACTCTACACTCGACGACACTCGCACTCGACCAGGATAATCGACAGACACTCTACACTCGACAGACACTCTACACTCGACAGACACTCGACACTCGACAGACACTCGGCACTCGACAGACACTCTACACTCGACAGACACTCGACACTCGACAGACACTCCACACTCGACAGACACGCTACACTCGACTGACACTCTACACTCGACAGACACTCAACACTCGACAGACACTCTACACTCGACTGACACTCTACACTCGACAGACACTCCACACTCGACAGACACTCGACACTCGACAGACACTCGGCACTCGACAGACACTCGGCACTTTAGTGGCACATGGAGGCATTTAGGTGACAGTACAAGAGCACCACTAGGGCTATTATAATTGGACTTGAATGGGCTTAAATATTTGTGAACGTTAGCGAGGGAACTGTGGCCATGGGGAGCGTAATCACTTCTTTCTTCAATAAGTCCGTAACATTAATACTATCGTAGCGCACCTGACCTTTGGTATTGGGACCATTACCAAGATTACTTTCGGTCTTCAAACCGACGTATTTGTTTGCACATGCAACGTCACTGGATTAGTGATAAATACTAAATTAGTGCTAAATGACAATTTCTTAGTATAAATCCCACTCCCTTCTGCATCAGGCCATGGGACAGTTTCACGCTTTGACCAGTACATCCACCTCCCTAGGTGTTGAACAAGGCCTACCTAAAAGGTGGCTTTGGTTCCGCCACTTAGGGCGCATCTGTTTTGTGTTTTAAAGCAAATATCGGTAGTTCAATAAGTAAATTTATATTCTTCCATTCACTGCGCCCTCCAGAACGGCCCATACGTCCTTACAAAATGACACGAACAGCATCGAGTATTACACACAAAAATAACAACAACATCAAGCTATCAAACGTATTTGGATCCATCAGCGAGTAAATCGTTTAAAGGCGAAATTTCTTCGGAATGTATGCCACGTTGTTTGCCATTCCGGAATGGCATATATAAACGCAAAGGCACAACATATGACGGGCCTCATGGACGCAATTTTGTTTTGCAGATTCTACTAGCTAGATAACCATTCAAAGATGATGACTAACATCGAGACGTTTGTCAGGAGGTGCATATCATTTGTGATGCAACACGATTCTATCTCGCTCAGACGAGCGCATTTTGGCTCCTTCGCCAATTTTCGGCTATCCACGGCTCAATTCCAGTCCGCTATTTTCGACCTTCCATCCCCTTGCAGTGAAAATAAGCGAGCGCGTGTCAGCTGTGCCCGGGTCCGCGCTGACGCCAACTGGATGCGCCACGTCCCCGCTCCACCTTCGATGTCGCCGTGCCCGCTGCTTGTCAGCTATTGTCGCCCGGCCGCTGTGGGATCGATGCGCTGCCCACAGCCACTACGAGCCGCCACAAGGGGCCGCTGAGTCGGCTTTGATCTGTGGCACGCGACCTGGCAGTGTTGGGCGCCGCCGACACCGCCGTCGACCTCGGCGACACCGCGTCACATCAGTCGCTCTCTGTGGCCGCCACGTCAGTTGGCAGTTGTGAAGCTCTGGGGCTGCCGCATCAGTCGCTCTCTGTGGCCGCCACATCAGTTGGTATTTGTGGAACTCTGGGGCTGCTGCATCAGTTGGCATTTGTGGAGCTCTGGGGCTGTCGCATCAGTCGCTCTCTGTGGCCGCCACATCAGTTGCCCTGTGTTGAACTGAGTAGCTGTCACAACAATTGCCCTTTGTGCGACTGTGTAGCCGTAACATTAGCTGCCCTTTATGGAGCTGTGTAGCTGCCACATCAGTCACTCTCTGTGGCTGCCACATCAGTCACTCTTTGTAGCTGCAACATCAGTTGCCCTGTGTTGAACTGAGCAGCTGTCACAACAGTCGTCATTTGTGGAACTGTGTAGCCGTAACATTAGCTACCCTTTGCGGAGCTGTGTAGCTGCAACATCAGTCACTTTCTGTGGCTGCCACATCCGTTGGCACTTGTGGAATCCTGCCACACCAGCGACCCAATGTGGGAATTTGTTTCCTATCGTTTGTCCTGTGTTTATTTCGTTTTTAAACTTTGCCCTCGCCGTACGAGGTAGTTTTATATTGCTCGCAGTGCGAGACGGGGAGGGCAATTTTATGTCTGCATCGACATCGGCGTCCTTGAAGGTTTAGAGTTGCTTGATATATTTTGTGTATATATTTTACTGACTTCCAAGGTTAGGTCAAACAGGTCAATGTCCGGGTGCAAAACCCGTCTATTTCAGTGAAAAGCGTATCCACGCCTTTTGAGGTCGGATGGCGCGAAACATAATCCACTGTCGGCATACATCAGAAAACCGGCCCACATGCCACTTACCTCCACGGTCCGGCATGCCCCTAAGCTAACCCCACCTCTATTTCACTTACCTCTACGGTCCGGCACGCGTCTAACCTCACTCCCTCCTCCATATCACTGACCTCTATGGCCCGGCACTCCTCTAAGCTCACTCTGCCCCCCCCCATTTAACTTACACCTCTATGGTCTGGCAGACACGCCTCTAAACGTACCGCTCCCCATATCACCTGGTGCACGGCTAAGCGCGTGGAGAGGTGGGGTCGTAATGCATTACCCTCTGGACCTCCAACTTACGCTGCTATTCATTCCAACCACTTACCACCGTAGAGCACGTGTGGAGTTGCCCACACTGTTACTCATTCCCACCACTTATCACTGGAGAACACGTATTCGGAGATTAGTCTGTGTCGATAATTTTCAAAGTGGTGCTATCAAAAACGGCTACTGTTTTTATTTTACCTTGATATGTGCCATTTTGATATGAATATTAGATCCTTGGGCCATCGGCATTATTTCTCAAAATGCGTTTGAAAAGACTGTTTTCAGCATTCAACGCCATATTGGCTGTGAGAATCAATCCAGATAAGTAGGTCAAATAGTATCTCATTTTGATCGTATCGATGAGCTGAGTCGATTGAAACAAAGCAATATTGTAGAAAAATCGATAGTTAAGGAAATATCGGCTATCTTATATCTTCAAATACACCAGCAAATGTCCATTTCGGGACATACAAGGATCTCTGAGGTCTAAACAAGTAAGAACCATGATACAGCCACGGTTTCTGCACTTATCCATTTGAAGACTTCAGCATCACTCACTGGGCATAGAAACATAGACAAAGCTTCATATTTATTTGCTGTTTGAACTACATAGCAGCATGATTGAGGGAGGCTGGTTTGTACGTATGTGCATCACATACCACATACCTACATATTTGTTGCATGTTGAGATATTCAGATAGCCTTTCCATATCACGTTCAGACGAAAGTCAGGTACATTGGTGATAAAAATGATTAAAATTCGTCGTGATCACCATGAGACCATCGAAGTCTGTTTTTCCCAAATGGACACATATCAGACATCAGTCAATGAACACTGGTATATCGAAGGCAAACATCGCGCGAAGGTGCAGGGCACAACTGACTGGACGGCATTGGGCACCTCAGTTCTAACTTTGATGGAACTCCCAGTCGTTTCAACATATTCTCCACGTCCCTCTTAGTTGTTAGCATATTTCTTTTCAACCTCCTTTTTCAGCAAACAACACGCAATCCAGCGCTCCTGTCTCCGGGTCATTTGCCGTTCCGTGGACGCACTTTCAGAATGACAGTCGAGCCGTTTGATGTTGTTTTGATGCGTCTGCTTCGTGTCGTGCAACACGGAGGGGGGTGGGGTGAGAGTCGCGAGCCGCCAGTTCCAAGCTCGGGCGTCGCTCACCAGACTGGGCTGCTCGCCAACTCACCAGAAGACTTACGGGCTGATCAGACCGGGGCTGCTCACCAGACACCGGGAGGGGTGGGCTGTGCTCACCATGAGATGGGGAGCTCATCAGGACGGGCTGCCCACCAGGGCGTGGTGCTCACCTGGGCGGGCTGCTCACCAGGGTGGACTGCTCATCAGGACGGGCTGCTCATCAGGACGTGGCGCTCACCAGGGTGGACTGCTCACAAGGGTGGACTGCTCATCAGGACGGGCTGCTCACCAGGGCGTGGCGCTCACCAGGGTGGACTGCTCACCAGGACGGGCTGCTCACCAGGGCGTGGCGCTCACCTGGGCGGGCTGCTCACAAGGGTGGACTGCTCATCAGGACGGGCTGCTCACCAGGGCGTGGCGCTCACCAGGGTGGAGTGCTCATCAGGACGGGCTGCTCACCAGGGCGTGCTGCTCACCAGGGTGGACTGCTCACCAGGGTGGACTGCTCACCAGGGTGGACTGCTCACCAGGACGGGCTGCTCACCAGGGCGTGGTGCTCACCAGGGTGGACTGCTCATCAGGACGGGCTGCTCATCAAGTCAAGTGCCGCGGAAATTGCATGCACCATCTCGGGCTCGGTCCCAAGTCCCGAACCAGTGGTAAACAGCGTGATCGATGCGGGACGCCACCGCGATTTAAGGTACTTCAATCAATTCCGGCCGCGTTTGAAGCCGGAAAGTCACGATGTCGCGTGCCTACGCTGCCTGTGATAATGCTCTAGCAAAATTAGCAGTATCTCACGGCATGGAATCCCGATAGTGATTTAAAGCAGTCGCCACGATAACTTCCTGATGAACTGAACATACGATGCATGCTGGGTGGAGGACTTGTCAGGCCTGGGGTCAGAACTTGTCAGGTCAGGTGGGACTCGGTCGGGTCTCGCCGTCACAGGGGCACCGCGCGATTGCAGAGATAGGAGCCGATGTCACGCGTGGGAACATGCATTACTTTCATAACATTGTCAACGAAGAGTCCTTGCATTCCAAGGGTCAGAACTTACCGCAGCTATTACATTCTCCGTAAAATTCATGATAGCTCTGATGGCCGAAGGGATATTGGTGACTTTGACCTTCGAGGTGAAACTTCTCTGAATTCCACTCGGCTCCAAATACGTATCACATTTTCATGTCAATCAATATTCCGCATCAAGAGCGAGCACGCATGCACAGCCGATAATCACCCAAATACATTTCTCCTTTCTCTTCAATTCGCTATAGGCATGGTTTAAGCTTGGACGGTGCTGGAAAAGCATTCATTACCAGAAAGCACCATAAACCTCTTCTCATGTACAAAACGTGCTATCCACATCTCGAACGATGGCACACAGACTGCACGTGCATATACTCACATCCAGCGCAGTGCGGACTGTTGAACAGACTATACAGTCTGAGCTTGGACTGGGCGTAATTGTCCAGACTGACCTCTGATACAGTGTACGGGGCCGTCAAGACTGACCTCTGGTACAGTGTACGGGACCGTCAAGACTGACCTCTGGTACAGTGTACGGGACCGTCCAGACTGACCTCTGGTACGGTGTACGGGACCGTACAGACTGACCTCTGGTACAGTGTACGGGGCCGTCAAGACTGACCTCTGATACAGTGTACGGGACCGTCCAGACTGACCTCTGGTACAGTGTACGGGACCGTCCAGACTGACCTCTGGTACAGTGTACGGGACCTTCCAGACTGACATCTGATCCAATGTACGGGACCGTCCAGACCCACCTCTGGCGCAGCGGGGGTTGACCGTGAGGATGGCCTCGGCGTCTCTCAGTGCCGCCTGGTGGTTGCCCAGCATCCGGTTGCACTTGCTGCGGTTGACCAGACACTTCTCATCGTTGGGCTCGAACTCCAACGCCTGTCGGAAGCAGCCGCCTGTCTCAGCATCCTTTCGACGAGCCACGTGGCAGGAGTAGCGACTCAAAGGGAAACGGCAAGCAATTGTGTTCGGCTGAGCGAAACAGATCCGGCACGGGTGAAGAAATTTGTTGAGAGGGCACGGTAACTTTAAAGCTCATAATTCGATGGACTGGCATATACAATACCATTCTAAAATGTTCAGTAATTGAAGGCGCTCAGGTGAATATTTCAGGAACCCCAGCCCATACAATGAAGTTCCGATAGCAGATCAATTCTTTTCCAGCCATCGCAAACACGCATAGAGCAAAAATATGCAACGGTGGTCAGTATTCATTGACCAGTGTACACTGACACAAGTCCGCAAGTGCATCTAAAGGTTCCTCACACCGTCGCTATGCCGAATTCCATCAGGATTGGTCTTCGTGACCGGGCGGTAAGAGTGGTCTTCGTGATCTGGCGGCATGCCCTCCGTCTAATATGTGCATCTCTGGCGGGCACCTGAGAACATGCTAAAAAAAAACAACGGGTGCTGCAGACGTACCGCTTTCAAGGTGTTAATCTCGATAGCCGTGAAATCCCACTCGCGAGGTGTAGCTTGGACCGCTGTCCTGCGCGTATTGACTGTGGCCCGGCGAGCTACCGGGCCCAGCACATCGCCCCGGCTGTGTAACACGTGCGTCCACTGTTACTGACTTCCACCGGGCGAGCTACCGGGCCCAACACATCGCCGGCAGTGTAACACGTGCGTCCACTGTTACTGACTCCCACCCGGCGAGCTACCGGGTCCAGCACATCGCCCCGGCTGTGTAACACGTGCGTCCACTGTTACCGACTCCCACCCGGCGAGCTACCGGGCCCAGCACAACGCCGGCAGTGTAACACGTGCGCGGACGGAACACATCAAAAGTATTCCAAGAGCCACAAAGGCATGGCCCTAATAGATTAGCTATTGGTGATAGACGTGGTCGACCGACGCGGGGTCGATCACCTCATGCAGACTCTGCGTGCAGAGTCTGCATTGACGTGTACAGCCACGTATATATATATATACATATATGTGTGTGTGTGTGTGTGTGTGTGCATACCTATATATATACATATATATATATATATATATATATATATATATATATATATATATATATATATGTATATATATATATATATATATATATATATATATATATATATATATATATATATATATATATATATATATACATACACATATACACATATACATATATACATCATTATATATATATATATGTTTATATGTATATAAATATGTATATATATATATATATATATATATATATTATGTATATATGTATATATGTATATGTATATATATGCCACACACACACAATAAAAATATATATATATATATATATATATATATATATATATATATGCGTGCATATTCACGTCCAAGATTGTTGCAAGCATGCAGTCACACATAAGGCTGATAGACGAGTTAGTAAATCGCGTAAGTCTATACAGACTCTGCACGCAGACTACCACCTGAAATATTAAGCCCATGATCCAGTGAACAGAGCTGCGCTGTCGGTCATGCCTACTGGTAGTCTCCGGTGGTGGTCTCCGGTGGTGGTCTCTGGTGGTGGGTCTCCAGTGATGGTCTCCGGTGGTGGTCTCTGGTGGTGGTCTCCGGTGGTGGTCTCCGGTGGTGGTCTCGGTGGTGGTCTCCGGTGGTGGTCTCCGGTGGTGGTCTCCGGTGGTGGTCTTCGGTGGTGGTCTCCGATGGTGGTCTCCGGTGGTAGTCTTCGGCGGTGGTCTTCGGCGGTGGTCTCCGGTGGTGGTCTCCGGTGGTGGTCTCCGGTGGTGGTCTCCGGTGGTGGTCTCCGGTGGTGGTCTCCGGTGGTGGTCTCCGGTGGTAGTCTCGGTGGTGGTCTCCGGTGGTGGTCTTCGGTGGTGGTCTCCGGTGGTGGTCTCCGGTGGTGGTCTCGGTGGTGGTCTCCGGTGGTGGTCTCCGGTGGTGGTCTCCGGTGGTGGTCTCCGGTCGTGGTCTCCGGTGGTGGTCTCCGGTGGTGGTCTCCGGTGGTGGTCTCCGGTGGTGGTCTCCGGTGGTGGTCTCCGGTGGTGGTCTCAGCAGCGCGACACCACCGATGATGCACATGCCACGCGGCATGTTGTCGTCCACTTTCAGGACTAGGTCACCTGACCTGACCTTATCTGATCTGACATGACCTGACCCGACCTGACCTGACCTGGCATGACCACGAGATCTTCGCCGGAGCCCAGCAGCCTTATGTTAAGTTCAGCGCGTTTCGCTGCGTGCGTGCAGTCGCCGTCAGTTGTGTCTAAGGACCACGGCCCCGCAAGCCCCTGCGGCTCCAGATCAGTGGCCAGGCTGTCGGTAACTAGCGACACCCGGCTGTTGAGGTCCTACAGCTGCTGACACCACAGACGCGCCCTTCGGACTCTGCATGGCCGCACGTAGCATCTGGAGCAACGCTTTCGAGCTCCCGGGCGACAAGAGTTAAGGGCCCAGGTGGGCCGTCGGCCTCTTTGGGTCGTGGGCCTCTTTGGGTCGTTGGCCTATTTAGTCCGTGGGCCTGTTTGGCCCGTGGGGCTGTTTGGTCCGTGAGTCTCTTTGGGCCGGGGGCCTGCTTGGGCCGTGGTCCACTTTCTTTTGAACGATCGATGAGGTCACCCGGGTTCAAGAAGTGCAAGAAACGTAGCTTACGCGGCTCTCTTGTTAGTGGTCAGGCCATGCGCTTCACTAAGCCAATGGTGTTTAATTTCAACATACATTTACGTCTCAGTTATCCATGACCGTTTTGGTGGTTATCAAATTGATGATGCGCATATTAATTATTCAAGATAAAAGTAACTTCACTGGATCTATCGATTGCTATGCCTAGGGTGCAAAACATTGTTCTCTGGCAAATCGCTAAAGCATATCGAATGAGTTACGATAAGTAGATCTCGCATGGACTATATCTACTTACACAATGGAATAAGTAGACCTATACACACGCCATGTTGGGCGTGTCACCAGCGATGTCTTTTAGGATCATGCATAAGCGTCGGGCCCGGAGTCAATGATTTCACCACTTTTTGTGGTAGTAGCCAACAATCATGTGGGATAACATGATCTGGTCCCTTCATATCTTGCCATAGTTCTCACGCCCCTGGGATGAGAACCGCTTTTCTTCGAATCAGGAGATATCTGTAGTTTGTTTTCACCTGACGAAACCGTCTCACAACATTCGCACTCGATGGAAAACATTTCAGGTTTCGAGGCTAGGCTATGTTTCATTCTGACATAATTTAGGCGAGAAAAGTGGTGCCTGGAAAAATAGGCGTACAGCCGGCATCCCCACACCGAACCCAGACATCTCTTACGTCCCGATGTCCTTGGCGGCCCCATTCGCACGCCCGAAGTTCGCCACAGGCTCCCATCGATCCCCGCCCCCCGAGAGACTCACGCGGTTGAGTAGGACGAGCGCGTGGGCGGCCTCTCCGCGCTTCAGCTCCAGCTGCGCGTGCGAGGTGAACGCGGCGAAGGTGGAGTCGGCCGGCAGCCAGCAGCCGTCGCTGCCGCGGTTCAGGTAGCGCCGGTGTCGCAGGCTGTACTTGATGTCGTGCTCTCCGAGCGCGACCGCCGCCGCGCGCGCCTGGTCCGTGTACATCACGCCCGGCAGCTGCACGTTCCGGCGCAGGCGAATCTTGGTGAGGAAGGCGCGCCGCTGCGCTGGCGACAGCGACACCACCGACGCCGCCGACGAGCGGCGCGACGCCGCGCGCGCCTCACCGTGAGCGTCGGCGCAGACACTAGTTGCAGTGATGACCGGTGGCGGCGCTGGCGCTGGCGGTGGCTCTGAGGTTGGCGACGGTGCCTGTGCGTGGGAGGCAGACTCGGCTGTCGACAGGGCTGGTACTGTGAGAGATGCTAGCGGACCGCCGCTCGCTTGTGCTGAGGTGGACGTTTCTTCCATCAGCTTGCGACGGCCAACTTGGGGCTTGTTCCTTCTCGAAGGAAGCACGCTCTTCATGATTCGCACGCTAATGGTGCGCGTGACGACACCACCAGTGCTGTTCGAACTCGTGACAGACGGTGGAGGCTTGAGTGACCTGATCTTCGAACACTTCAGACGGTCCTCGGAGTCCTCCCGCAGCACAAAGCGCTCCAGAATCTGCTGCTCCTGCCTGCCGACCTGCAGGATGTTGTCGCAGCGGCGAGTGAGCTCCGACATTCTCTTGACGAGCGGCGGCTTCCGGCACAGCTGCGGCTCCGGCGGCCGCGCCGTGCCGTCGGTCGAGCTCACGCTCGAGTCGCTGCGTGCGAGGGCGCGTCTGCCGGCGGCGGCGTCGTCAGACTGCTGGCAGCCGCCGACTGCGCTCGTGTCGAACACTGCCGGCGCAGGCGCCTTGCGGCCGGAGTGGCCGGCGTGGCGCGCGGCCGGCCGGCCGCGGTGCGCCGCGCCGGCCGGCGCCGGCTCCTGCCGGAACCGGACGGCGCCGAACACGCTGGTGGCCGCCTCGCGCAGGCTGACGAAGCCGGCGCGTCGGCGGCGGCGGGCCGGGCCGGCGGCCGGCGTGCCGGGCCGACTCGGCGCCGGCGCGGCGGCGGCGGCGCGGCGGCGGCTCGCCGTCAGCTCGGCGTCGCTCCAGAGCGTGATGTCGGCGCTGCCGCGCCGGCTGGCCGACTCCGCTCCCGGCTCCACGCCCGGCTCCGCGCCCGGCTCCGATCCCGACTCTGAGCCGGGCGGCCGCGGCGGCGCCGTCGGCAGGCGTCGCTTCAGCAGGCGCCGGCCCAGGCGGACGGCGCGCGCCTGCCGCCACAGCTCGGCGCCGCCGGCCGACCGCTCGTCCGGGTCGGGGCTCAGCACGATCGCCTGCACTCGCGCCACCAGACGCGACATGGCGTAAACACGGCCCTCGCGGCGGCGCGATAATGGCCGCGGACACGCACAGCTCGCTCAGCGCGTGGCGGGCACTTCGGTCTGGGGGCGCACTGGGGGCGCGCCAGTCACACAGAGCGCGGGAGGACTCACGCAGAACGCCGGACTCTCAGGTGGCGCGCCGCTGCAACCACAGCCGACCAGGTCTCCTCCGCCCTTGGGACGGGCTGGCGCCGGGTTGGGCTAGATGATCACGGATCGGCCAGCTAGACTACGGACAGGCACGGACAAGGGCGCACGTCGGTCAGCCGCGACTGTATCGAATCAGCTCGGGTCGGGCCGACAGACCGGACAGGATTCTGACCGGCCAGGTCCGGTCGGCCCAACTGGCACGGTCGGGCCGGATCAGGTCAGAACAGGTCAGGACAGAGCAGCAGGACCGCCGCTGACCGGCACGCCACCGGGTCCGGTAACAGACTGGGGCCGGACACCACGCCAACACCGCGCAGCCCGGCCATCGGCGGCAAAAATTAGCTCGAATCGGCGCTAATTGAGGTAAATTTTGCCGGTTGTTGCAGCGGCCGGTGGCCATGGCGACTGCTCGATTGGTCGATGAAAGGCCGCCGATGATGGAGGAGCACCCGCACGTGCCAGCGCGCCACCTGATTGGCCCGGATTCTCACGCTGTCGTTCAGCGGCACCAGAGTGGCTATTGGCACGCGACCCGTGGTGGCGAAGTTGACTCGGCCAGCCGCCTGACCGGACACCAGGTCGATACGACGTGCGCCATTTGTCCACGGTCACCACCAGTCGCACGGCGAGGGTCGCCGCACAGTGTAGGACATCGGCGGCCGCCTGAACGGGACAAAGACAAAGAGAAAGACAAAGACAAAGACAAAGACAAAGGCAAAGACAAAGACAAAGACAAAGACAAAGACAAACACAAACACAAAGACAAACGCAAAGACAAAGACAAACACAAAGACAAAGACAAGGACAAAGACAAGGACAAACACAAAGACAAAGACAAAGACAAAGACAAAGACAAACACAAACACAAACACAAACACAAAGACAAAGACAAAGACAAAGACAAAGACAAAGACAAAGACAAAGACAAAGACAAAGACAAAGACAAAGACAAAGACAAAGACAAAGACAAAGACAAAGACAAAGACAAAGACAAAGACAAAGACAAAGACAAAGACAAAGACAAAGACAAAGACAAAGACAAAGACAAAGACAAAGACAAAGACAAAGACAAAGACAAAGACAAAGACAAAGACAAAGACAAAGACAAAGACAAAGACAAAGACAAAGACAAAGACAAAGACAAAGACAAAGACAAAGACAAAGACAAAGACAAAGACAAAGACAAAGACAAAGACAAAGACAAAGACAAAGACAAAGACAAAGACAAAGACAAAGACAAAGACAAAGACAAAGACAAAGACAAAGACAAAGACAAAGACAAAGACAAAGACAAAGACAAAGACAAAGACAAAGACAAAGACAAAGACAAAGACAAAGACAAAGACAAAGACAAAGACAAAGACAAAGACAAAGACAAAGACAAAGACAAAGACAAAGACAAAGACAAAGACAAAGACAAAGACAAAGACAAAGACAAAGACAAAGACAAAGACAAAGACAAAGACAAAGACAAAGACAAAGACAAAGACAAAGACAAAGACAAAGACAAAGACAAAGACAAAGACAAAGACAAAGACAAAGACAAAGACAAAGACAAAGACAAAGACAAAGACACAGACAAAGACACAGACAAAGACACAAAGAAAGACACATACAAAGACAAAGACACATACAAAGACAAAGACACATACAAAGACAAAGACACAGACAAAGATACAGACAAAGACAAAAACAAATACACAGACACAGACACAGACACAGACACAGACACAGACACAGACAAAGACAAAGACAAAGACAAAGACAAAGACAAAGACAAAGACAAAGACAAAGACAAAGACAAAGACAAAGACAAAGACAAAGACAAAGACAAAGACAAAGACAAAGACAAAGACAAAGACAAAGACAAAGACAAAGACAAAGACAAAGACAAAGACAAAGACAAAGACAAAGACAAAGACAAAGACAAAGACAAAGACAAAGACAAAGACAAAGACAAAGACAAAGACAAAGACAAAGACAAAGACAAAGACAAAGACAAAGACACAGACAAAGACAAAGACAAAGACAAAGACAAAGACAAAGACAAAGACAAAGACAAAGACAAAGACAAAGACAAAGACACAGACAAAGACACAGACAAAGACAAAGACAAAGACAAAGACAAAGACACAAAGACAAAGACAAAGACACAGACAAAGACACAGAACAAGACAAAGACAAAGACAAAGACACAGACAAAGACACAGACAAAGACAAAGACAAAGACAAAGACAAAGACACAGACAAAGACAAAGACAAAGACAAAGACAAAGACAAAGACAAAGACAAAGACAAAGACAAAGACAAAGACAAAGACAAAGACAAAGACAAAGACAAAGACAAAGACAAAGACAAAGACAAAGACAAAGACAAAGACAAAGACAAAGACAAAGACAAAGACAAAGACAAAGACAAAGACAAAGACAAAGACAAGACAAAGACAAGACAAAGACAAGACAAAGACAAAGACAAGACAAAGACAAAGACAAAGACAAGACAAAGACAAGACAAAGAC
Source organism: Imbricaverruca yamaguchii (assembly GCA_034440575.1). Lineage (NCBI taxonomy): Eukaryota > Metazoa > Arthropoda > Thecostraca > Neoverrucidae > Imbricaverruca > Imbricaverruca yamaguchii. Next base: position 52,150 of record JAOTOL010000922.1, read on the forward strand.
ACAGACAAAGACACAAAGACAAAGACAAGACAAGACAAGACAAGACAAGACAAGACAAGACAAATAAAGACACAGACAAGACAAGACAGACAAGACACGACACAGAAAGACACAGACACAGACAGACGACAGAGACAAGACAGAACAACAAGTACACAGACAAAGACACAGACAAAAGCACAGACACAGACAAAGACACAGACAAAGACAAAGACACAGACAAAGACACAGACAAAGACACAGACAAAGACACAAAGAAAGACACATACAAAGACAAAGACACAGACAAAGATACAGACAAAGACACAAACAAAGACACATACAAATACACAGACACAGACACAGACACAGGCACAGACACAGACACAGACACATATAAAGACACAAACACATATAAAGACACAGACACAAACACAGACACAGATAAAGACACATACACAGATAAAGACACAGACAGACAAAGACACAGACACAGACAAAGACACATACAAAGACATAGACAAAGACACTGACAAAGACACAGACAAAGACACAGACACAGACACAGACAAAGACTAATGCAAAGACTAACAAAGACTAATGCAAAGACAGTACAAAGATAAGCCAAAGATAGAGGCAAAGACAAAGACAAAGACGTGTATCTCGCCTATCCACAATAGACTCGAGGCCATTGAAGCCTATTGTCGGGTTCTACAACAGGTCATCGGATGAATGCGGGCTACCACAGGCGCGCATGGTAGCATTAACGCTAGCTCATGCCAGCGGCACGGGTCGTGTCAGCAGTTACGATCAGAGGGGAGCAGCACGTCCTGTGTGAGAGTGGGGATGGGGAGGGGTGACGGGTCAGCCGATGTTCAAGTCAAGACCTAAGATGTGCGACAAAGACTGTCTCATCGGGTATTGTGATAAAATCTCATATCATTGAGAATATCAGCCAAAGTTGAGGCGGAGGCTCCTATCTCTCCAGCCCTGGGAATCTTCACATACGGAATATAATTTGCAACTGCGATGTAATGCCGTAGGTCAGGCTCCCGGTGGTCATACTAACAGCTTACCACCTGCGCAGCGTCAGTGTGGCAATGCTGCTTACCACCCTCACAGCGTTAGTGTAGCACATCTCCAGCGTTGGAGTAGCACATCTCCAGCGTTATCCAGAATGGTGTCCCGCGTTAGTGCATGCCCACCCTCAGCGTTAGTGTAGCACATCTCCAGCGTTGGTGTAGCACATCTCCAGCGTTGGTGTAGCACATCTCCAGCGTTGGTGTAGCACATCTCCAGCGTTGGTGTAGCACATCTCCAGCGTTGGTGTAGCACACCTCCAGCGTTAGTCCAGCAATGCTGCTTACCACCCTCACAGCGTTAGTGTAGCACATCTCCAGCGTTAGTGTAGCACATCTCCAGCGTTGGTGTAGCACATCTCCAGCGTAAATGTGCTTACCACCTCAGCGTTAGTCAGCATCCGCGTTATGTAGTGTGTTACCACCCTCACAGCGTTAGTTAGCACATCTCCAGCGTTAGTGTAGCACATTCCAGCGTTGGTGTAGCACACCTCCAGCGTTAGTCCAGCAATGCTGCTTACCACCCTCACAGCGTTAGTGTAGCACATCTCCGGTCTCCAGCGTTGGTGTAGCACATCTCCAGCGTTAGTGTAGCACATTAGTTGTTAAATTTGCACATCTCCAGCGTTAGTGTAGCACATCTCCAGCGTTGGTGTAGCACACCTTCAGCGTTAGTCCAGCAATGCTGCTTACCACCCTCACAGCGTTAGTGTAGCACATCTCCAGCGTTAGTGTAGCACATCTCCAGCGTTGGTGTAGCACACCTCCAGCGTTAGTCCAGCAATGCTGCTTACCACCCTCACAGCGTTAGTGTAGCACATCTCCAGCGTTAGTGTAGCACATCTCCAGCGTTGGTGTAGCACACCTCCAGCGTTAGTCCAGCAATGCTGCTTACCACCCTCACAGCGTTAGTGTAGCACATCTCCAGCGTTGGTGTAGCACATCTCCAGCGTTGGTGTAGCACGCCTCCAGCGTTAGTCCAGCAATGCTGCTTACCACCCTCACAGCGTTAGTGTAGCACATCTCCAGCGTTGGTGTAGCACATCTCCAGCGTTGGTGTAGCACGCCTCCAGCGTTAGTCCAGCAATGCTGCTTACCACCCTCACAGCGTTAGTGTAGCACATCTCCAGCGTTGGTGTAGCACGCCTCCAGCGTTAGTCCAGCAATGCTGCTTACCACCCTCACAGCGTTAGTGTAGCACATCTCCAGCGTTGGTGTAGCACACCTTCAGCGATAGTCCAGCAATGCTGCTTACCACGCTCCCTAAGGTTGTTTCAGGTTCAAGGTTCTTGGTTCAGGTCTGAAGGTTCAAGGTCAGACGTGCCTCCGGGACGAACAGTCAATGATTTGGGTACACAGCACAGGAGTCAACGACGTGAAGTACGTGGGGTGATATGAACGCTGAATTTCATGAATACGTTTGTATTTATGGTGCGTTGGAAGCACAGTAACTGTTGTTGCTGAACGTCAGGTATGTCCGCTGTTGGTCGTTGTCTCTGTAGTTTGATTTTCACCAAATGCACGCCAGTGATTGGGACCATGCGAATTTCCTCAGACTCATTACTCCAGGAAATTATTATCAACTGCATTATTACTGTGTTGCTTGATCTTGACGTGCTGACTGTGAAAACTGAACATGTTGAGTGCAATCAGGGTGTCTGAGGATTTGGACAAAATATGCAGCACTCGCCTGCCTCCGCAACATGTATTCATCATCGAAATAATACTTTTTAATTGTGTACTTTATCAGGTAAATGATTGGCTGTCATTTTTGGTGTTGCTAAATGTTTAACTTTCACTGTACTATAGTCATGACAGGCCACGTGGCCTCAGATCACAATCTCAACTTGCTACGAGCAGTACAAAGTCAAAACATGATGTTAAAACGGCGTTTCTGGAAAATGCTTGTGTCACAAAATGTTAGATTCATGTCCCTAACAGGGTTTGTCACAAAGTTATGTTATGAATGTTATCTTGTGTGTGTGTGTGTGTGTGTGCGCGCGCGCAATCAAAGAGGATGATCTCTAAAAAATATTCCAGGCTATAACTAATAAACGGTCGTGTAGATCGCGCTCACATTTGCACAGCCCGATTCAGAGTATAAAATATCTTTACACGGTCATTTGGGTGAAAATATAAGACATACGAATTCCAGGCATGGGTCGATTTGCCACCAGCAGCCGAGATCTGCGGAAGCCTGCGGCTGTTTTGATGACGACAGCAGAACCACTTCCTGGTATCCTGATCCGACCCGACCTGATATCCTGACCAGCTTGAGTGATCGATGACACTGTAACGCAAATTGGAAAGCGACACCATCGTTGTGATAGCCAGCGCGGAAGTTGTTATTACCAGCGGCGAAAGGGCGTTAGATTCAGGTGGCTCCTGCGCACTATCTAAGGAAGACTGCAGGATAAGAAGTGCGATATGTGGCGTCAGAGAAATACAGCGAATCAATTTTAAGCATTTCCCCGCAACTGACAAGCATTGTGCGTGGTACGACACGAAATCGGTTCAAGATAGGCTCAATAGCGCATACAATATCCGGCGCCACTTGGAGAGCTGAAATAGCCGAAGCAAGAAGTTGATTGCAAGGCTTAGACATAAAGACATAAAGACATTAAAGATTAGTGCAACTATGAGCCACAAGGGCCCTTCTTGGTTGCACTCTGTACACTGAACCAGTTGCACACCAAATCTGTCAATCAGCCCTCTCTGTAATACTGAAAAGCAAGCCCTCTATTCTTATAAGGATTGTCTATGCTGTTTTTAAAGATGTTCAATGTGCTGCTACTGACGATGTTTTCTGACAGCTAATTCCAGTGTTCTACTACCCTGTTGGTGAAGAAAGTTTGCCTTAATCTTGTTCTGCTGTGGTTAACTTTAATTTTGAATTTATGACCTCTAGTTGCATCATTTCTGTTAAATTCAAACATTTCCCCAAGGTATCCCCTCTTCCGCATGCCGTGTCGTATGTCGATTACAAGGTTTCTGCAGGCCGTGTCGTATGTCGATTACAAGGTTTCTGCAGGCCGTGTCGTATGTCGATTACATGGCTTCCTCAGACACGTGTACTGATGGCGCCCTCTGCGCGACACAGGTGGCGCCGTTTGCGTCGCTGAGGTAACGCTCTCTGTGCTCGGTCCAAGTGGCGTCCTCTGGGCAGTCTAGGCTGCGCCCTCTGTGGGGCGGAAATGGCGCCCTCTGCGTTGTTCAAGTGGAGCCATCTATATAGTCCTGTCTTCATTATCAGGGATGTCTGGAATTTTCACGGGAATTATTGATGTGCCACGTCTTGCATTTGTTACGTGAAATATCAGATGAAAACTTGCATATATATTTCAATTATGGATACTTGTGCGTGTCATGTTCTCGTGATGTAGGCCTGGAACACAATGCAACGCGTGTGAGCTATAAAAAAACCGTGAGTGAAAGTGATATACCACATTGGTATTAAGTTCTGTATCAGAAAGCATCAGGAAAAACACATGGCAATTTGGCTACTGTATTCATTATTCATAAGCTAGTACCATCTGTCGCATTTCGCCAGCCACGAAGTACAAACGACTAGGGATGAAATCGACCGACGAGCTGTCAGAAAGCAGGGGCAAGGGAATCATTGCATTAACGGGGTGTTATGCGCCCATTTCGTGAAAAAATGGCATGGCCTCTGTGGCGTTGACTCCAAAGACATGCATGAAACGTCATCAGCGTCTTCCCCCTCTGAATTCGAAAAATTTGTCGCTGCCATCCGGCATTACCCCACGGATCAGAACAAAATGCAATGTTAATCGATAGCCTTGATACGCTGGATCTCAAGACAACCGTCGGTTTATGTAACTGAATTGTTACGTCCAAAGTAGGGATGATAATCCCGGGATCCCGGGATTACGTCAATCCCGAATCCCGGGATTGGAGGCTCTCGGGATTTCGGGATCGCGATGAGTTTTTTTTCTTCATACAAAACTATTGTTAAAAACGTCAATGTGGAAAACCATTATGGATTGATAACATGATAGATGGATACGTAAAATTTGACGAATTTGAGTGGTTTTGTGTCCAAATTTCTGAACTGTACTATGTTCTTCTCATATTAGCCAGCTGCGTCCTGCAATTCAGCGATCGTATTCGACAGCGTTCCACACGGTGTCAGGCTCCGAGACCCCGCGTGGCTCCCGGGCCGCCTCTCCACGGCAGGTCATATTACTCGAGGACATGCTACACCCGATGTGAGTCAGCGGCCGTCGCGGGCTGTGCCCTGTCCTGCGCCTCAGTGACTGACTCCCAGTGCTTTGAGGCGGAGTGGCGCTGGCAGGGCACCGTGTTGTTGTTGTTGATGGTGGTGGTATCCTCCAATCTCCGAATTTTATCTAGTCTGAGCATTTTCAACGAAGCCGACGAAGCTAAGCTTAAGGGCTGATATAAAGATGCCGGATTTTGTGGAATTCAAAGGAAGCGTAGTGTGGGAACACTTTCTGAGAGGTGAGACTGGAAACACAGCGAAGTGTCGTATCTGTAAAAAAGTATTGAAAATATCCGGAGGTTCCACGAAAGGACTTCATGTTCACCTCAAGAGTAAGCATGGTGGAATGGGTGTTGCTGGACCATCCCAATCCAAGGACATGTCTGAAGGTCAAGTCGAGTCGGGTCAAGGTGAGAGCCCCAGGCATACGGCGCCCACTCCAAAAGGAATGAGGACCTTGGATAGCTATTACTTATCGAAAACGGATGCCGTTCTTGCCAGAATGTGCGCAAGAGATGGGCTTCCATTTACAGTTTTTTTTGTACCTCGCCAGACCTACGCGGATTAATGGCTGCCAAAGGATATAAGAACCTTCCAACACATCACAATACGATCCGCCGGCGGGTCCTCAGACATTGCGCTCGCCTGAAGTGTAACGTGAAGGCGAAGCTGTCCGAAGAAGTATCTAAGGACAAAAGGTTCTCGCTTACAATCGACGAATATACTTCCCTGAGGAACCGTCGCTACATGAGTGTGACCGTCCACTGCGACGGCCAGATGTGGGGTCTCGGTGTCGCTCGTTGTCATGGCTCAATGCCAGCAGAGAAGTGCCTGGATCTTCTGAAGGGCAAGCTGGCCGAATTTGGCCTCGAGCTCAGCAAGCACGTCACCTGCGTCACAACGGACGGAGCGTCCGTGATGGTGAAATTCGGGAAGGCGCTGCCGTGCGAACACCAGCTCTGTCTCGCACACGGCGTGCACCTCGCCGTTATCGACGCCCTATACTCGAGTGACGCCGGAGAAGAGACCCCCGGACAGGCAGACGACGACCGTGGTGGTGCACCTGATCAGGTGAGCTGGGTTTATGTGTGGGAAAATCCTAGACATTAAGATACCGCTATTCGTCTTTTTGTTTCATCTGTTTTCTGATGCAAATATGATGTAAAAATGCGTAAAAATTAGTGCAATATTCAGTATTAATTGCGGCGTCATTGTTTGTTGCGAACATCACGAAGTTTCCGTAACCTACGTCGTCTTGCAGATGAGCTCGTCAGACGAGTCCGACTGCGATGGCGATGATGACGGCAACGATGCAGACGAGGATACCGCCACCGGTCACCGCGAGCTACATGGCTCGCTTTCTCAGGCCGTTCAGAGAATTAGAAAAATTGTCCGCTGGTTTAGAAAGTCCCCTGTTCGGAACGAGGTACTCCAGAAATACTTAAAGAGGAGCATGGAAAGGAACTGATGCTAGTGTTAGACTGCAAAACCCGGTGGAATAGTCTGTACGATATGCTAGATCGGTTTGATACCCTCAAAATAGCTGTCCACAAGGCTCTCATCGACATAGGAGACAAGCATATGAAAATGATTGATGATTATGAATACGCCATTGTGCCGAAGACCATTCGCTGCCTTCAGATCATGAAACTGGGAGCAGAAGCCCTATGCCGCAGAGAGAGTGGCATCTTGGAGGCTCAAGCTGCCTTAAAATTTGTGTTAGGTGCGCTTGATAAGGAACGTGGTGTGGTTGCAAACAAACTGAGTGATGCCCTGAGTCAGCGAATCAGGCAGCGATGGTCAAAAACGGCGAAAGTTCTGCAGCTACTCTACAACAACCTGTCAGCAGATAGTGAGTGGAATTACATTTTCCCCAGTGCCTCCCGCAGGGACACGCAAGACTTAGTCTTGCGCATGATGGAAAGGATGGGAGAAAGGATGGATACAGCTGAAGTAGGTGTAGAGACAGAAGTAATGAACGTTGATGATCCTGCACCAACGCAGTCACTTCAGTCGATGCTACAACATGCTCTAGACCAGGTCAGAGTTCCAGATGCCCCAGGGCAGTCATGTGCATCCGGAATCAAGTAATCTGATTCTTTCCTTATGGCCAAGGCTATCAGAAAAGAATTAGAGAACTTATCAGTCTCAGGAAAGACGGGCATGGTGGCGGTGGCCTACAGGTGGATCAAGGGAATTGTGCCCACGAGTGTTGAGTCTGAGCGTGTGTTTTCAACCGTTGGAAATATTGTTACAAAGGTGCGGTCGCGTCTTGGTGACGACACTGTTGATGCTCTCTGCTTCTTGAAATACCACTACCGTAACACTTAGTGACCGGCTGGAACCTGCAATTGACCGGCTTTCAAGACGCAGGGAAAACAATTGCATGCTGGCTAGATAGAAGGAAGACATGTAACCGGGAAATACATAAACAGTATAATTCGTGTACGCTTTGTGTAGGTAGCACGAAGAACCCAGGAATATATTTTTAGTGTTGTATTTAACTTTTCTGTCTCATGCGGCTATAATGCACTTAAATATAAATTACTTTCAACGGGGAACCCTTGAAATGGTTGTAGGTATGGCCCACATACGATATTTAAGGGAAAAAAACAAATTATCGACATATTCCTAGAAAACAGCTCAATCCCGGGATCCCGGGATTGACCCACTCAAAATCCCGGGACCCCGGGATTGAGAAAAAGTCCCGGGATTATCATCCCTAGTCCAAAGCCACCTCAGAAATCACGCGAAACTCAGAAAATTCACTACAACTTCATCGATAATTTTGTAATAACGGTCACGAGTATCTCGGATCTGCATCAAATATCTCTCCGGGTGTACCAGACTGTGTGTCGCACCTGCATTGCGAAAGTGTACACGATATTGATACAATGGGGTCAAGTCAAGTCACATAAGAAAGCAAACGAGATCATGTCAGGTAACGTGAGATCGAACGCTTTGCGCTTAGACTTAGCAAATACTCAGACTAAGTGGAATAAAATAGCTGTGTGACGATTTTGTTGTGCCGCGTAAATTGCTGACAATTTCCGAACAGAACTAAACACAATGCGCTTTCTTGGGAAATATAACTGAAAGGGATGTCATGACATGGCATTTCTGGTAGGGTCAGGTGCCATGTCATTCAGGAATCGCATGAAAGTGGCAACTTTCCGTTTATTTTCTCCAAAAGGTTAGAAACAAATGGTTTCATCACCAGTAATATTTGTTGTGCAGGCTCATGCTTTTTTTAGTTATGGCGTCATAATGTGGTCCTTGACCAGAACCCAGCTGATTGTTTTCCCACAAGATGCAAAATGAACCGTTCAGTAAGCAACTGACCGAAGTGGCGAGAACCTGATAAGTGACCCATTACAGCACACTCGATTTGAGGAAGTAATGTGTAGTTGGAACATAACGTTAGGTTCTTTGTGTAAACTCCATGCAATATTGTATTTCTCTGCAGGAATAACTTAGTGCTGCTCGGAGCAACTAGGAATACTTATGTCACAATTAGAAGTCACTACGTAAATGAGCAGATTAACGGAGCTACTATATAACAAGTGCATCACGGTTCGAGAAACTAACATGGAACCAAGAACATGTTTTTCTGTGCTATTTTATATTCGTTATGTAGGATGCTGCCATCATAAGGTTTGCCATGTTTTAAAGCAAACCGATATGTCGATATCGAAGGAAGGACTTAGCTCTGTCTTGAAATAATGGCTCAGATTGTTGATAATTTTCCTTTCCTACCCTCTGAGTTCCATAGTCGAAATCTGGTTTCCGTTTCCGTCGATTAAGTTGCATGGTGGAGATCTGGTTTCTCTTCCCATCCCCTAAGTGGCATGGCGGACATCTGGTATTTGAGAACTTCGAAAATTAAATGCTTTCGGTTGAAGTGTCTGTTCCAGTCGCATAGTCAAATTTTAGCTGAGTGCGTGGAACTATGAATGAAGCTGGCCCTTCCGAACGGTGTGCCAACACGATTCCGTCATCTAGAAATTTACTTTTTTTCTTTCTTTTTTTAAATTTAATCCGAGTTGTTGTTGGGGTGGCTTAAGGAACCAGGGTTCTATTGCTAAGCAGAGCTTGTTGCGTGAACCCTGGCCACACCACCCGATCCACGAACTCCAGTTCAGCGGCAGAATTTAGACCGAAGGTTCAACGTGCCGCCAATTCACCGACACGGCCGCCCGGTACCTCGTCCCCAGCCTTATCGGGCCAGCTGCAAACTGACACTCCCGGCCTGGTGCTAAATGCGAGCGCGCGAAGCGACTCGAACCCTGTGTTTCCAGCACAGGGGAGACCAGTGCAGGCCAGCGCTCTAACCAACTGAGCTACCGGGGCGGCACTTTCCTCCCCACTTACCCCGGATGACAACAAGATTCTTGTCGGGCTGCCCCAGTTCACTTTCCCAGTGCCACTTTCGTTCGCCGAAAGCGCTAGTGTCGGCCAATCGGCTTGCGAGTTGTTCTCAATACGATAACAACATGGTAGTACGTAAACTTAGTGGTGTCAAGCAGCATGGGCCATATTGTTAGTGCGTATCGAACATCACTCGAGGTTCGTTGCTGTTTTGGAACAAGATGAGACTTTTCGCTGGCCTGTAAAATATTCACGGGTATCGATGTCAATATTAGACATTGATAGATGCTCGAGAGAACCCGGCCTTTGCGACCATTCTTTGTCATTTGTCTCCTGAGTCGGTTCTCGCAGAATCCTCCATCAGCGGATCACTCGGTGTGACTAGCTCCCTGTCTGCTCTATGTAGTGCTGAACCATCTTGTATTCTAGTGTCGCTGCCATGTGAACTAGCGATAAATAAAGTCAGAGATGTCAGCCACTAATGCCGGGCCACCAAATGCATCATATGTTGCCGTCAAAAGTTCTTCCCAGTGTCAAATATCACTCTCGATTGGGTTTTTAAAAAATCATCCACAACTGAGACGGTCCAGTCAAGACGGTTTTCAGGAAATAATTTCCGTAGCGGTGCTTCAGCTGGTCTGAAAGCAATTCACATTTAGCTGAAGCCCATTTCTTAACACGCGCCCTGGAGGGGGGGGGGTGCGAAATCCGCCTACCCCTCCGCTTTTTCGTAGGTAGCTCCAGATTTTACCGGCCGGTATACGCCATTGTTTGTGTACCTGCTTAGAAATGACCGCCACATTGTTCAAACTACGAAAAATGAAAATCCGGCGTAAATTTTCCACAAATGTCGGCGCTGATGCGCTTCCCATATATTGCAAAAAGGAGGTGTTCTTGGCAACACTAGCGACTTGTTTGATGTGTATTGTTATGCTACATTGTTTCGAAGTCATGTCAGGTCATCGAGGTCAAGTCCGGTTAAGTTCATGATAGGTTAACACACGCCCTGGATGGGGAGGGCGAAGTTCGCCCATTCCTTCGATCTTTCGTTCATAACTCCATATTGTACCAGCCGATGTACGCCATTTTTTGCGTACCTGCTTAGACATGACCGGCGCATTGCTTAGAGCAAGAAAAATTAAAATCGGCCGAAAGTTTTTCCAGTTAAGGGCCGTTAAATTATAAACAAAATCGCAGCGCCAGACCACACAAATCGGCTTTGATGCGCTTGCCATATATCTGAGGTCAAATCAGGTCAAGTTCATTGCAGGCTAATAGAACCAAACTTGGTCAACTATAATGTTGCCATAAATCCAAATGACTGCCATGCGATTGATGTCACTTTGTATGTTACTCCCTACATATCCGGAAATCTACTGTTTGCCATTGTGTGCCTAAGCGTTTTCATGCTGTATTCATGTATTTCACTCCTTTCTTCGCGAAGCCCATTGTGCCGAACCGCCCAACAGAGCAGTCGGGTGGGCAGCCCGGTTCCGGTAACTGGAGCAGGTGATGTGCATCGCATCATTAGCAATGTCCAAAACATCATTAATGCCAATTTTGGAGCATTTAAACAAAATTACAGCGATCCATAACAATGACAAACCAAGCCCCAAAAACCGGAACATTTTGCTATTTTGACCTCATTTGACCTTGAAGGTATTGACCTAAGATCATGAAACTTGCACACAATGGAGTTCGCTGCCGTGTCCACCTACCATGCGAATTTTGTTGATCTAGCCTTAATAGGAGCCGAGAATCTTAGGGGGCAGAATCCGCCCCCTCCAGTGCGCGTAATTTTCAGAGGCCCTCCAGGACGCGTGTTAAACAACCGCTAATTCTGTTTGAAGGGTATTTATATATATATATATATATATATATATATATATATATATATATATATATATATATATATATATATATATATATATATATATATATATATATGTGTGTGTGTGTGTGTGTGTGTGTGTGTGTGTGTGTGTGTGTGTGTGTGTGTGTGTGTGTGTGTGTGTGTGTGTGTGTGTGTGTGTGTGTGTGTGTGTGTTTGTGTGTGTGTGTGTGTGTGTGTGTGTGTGTGTGTGTGTGTGTGTGTGTGTGTGTGTGTGTGTGTGTGTGTGTGTGTGTGTGTGTGTGTGTGTGTGTGTGTGTGTGTGTGTGTGTGTGTGTGTGTGTGTGTGTGTGTGTGTGTGTGTGTGTGTGTGTGTGTGTGTGTGTGTGTGTGTGTGTGCTTATGCGTGTCTGTGTGTGTGTGTCTTAAAATCAAAAGATGTTATAATCAATTCATGATCTGACTTGAAATCGATGCATATCTTTTGCACGATAAAAAGAATGTGTGGCATGGATTTCAATACTCCAAAATGACAAGCCATTGCAACTCAGCTAAGTAAGAACAAACCGTCAATGACCTTGCTGCACGCGAAATTCAAAACTAAATGTACTAATACGGTACCGATTTTATCGTTTTACCTTATGGTTTTCAAATTATTTGGCGTAATGTATACCTGTGCAATTACTACTCAACTCTTCCAACAGTACCATTTTTCAATGTCTGTAGAAACTTTTTCGCACGAGGAGTGATATGGAATTGGTTGGAAATCCATGTACCACCGTCATATAACTTCTATGTATCATGTTTAACTGAATTAATGCCAGCTTCCAATGCATGTATCTACCTACACTGTACCTTGGCGTTTATAATACTAACCATAAGACAGCATGCCTGAATAGTTCCAGGTGTCAAGTATTACAGGATAAAGGTGGTCCCACACAAGTTGAATTAGGTTAATATTATCATTAATCTAACACCATCAGCGGTTGTTGTCAACCAACTACTCCCCCCCCCCCCCACACACACACCCGACACCCTCCCTGGTTCCTTGTTGATGGACTCGAAGCCCATTGCCGCAGCCATGCCAATTTTTGAAAAACACACTGTAAACCAAATCTACCACCCATGGCTTAACAAACCGTGCACACGCTAGTGGTATGACATGCATCACGTTACTTTGCAATGCAAACGTTCGTTTAATGATGACAGACGTGTTGTGAATAAGCACTACATGGCCTGCACAAGTACACTGGCATAGTTCATTAATCATGTCCGAAGCCATGCCATGTAAATGAGCAAGGCATACATTCATCTAAAGAACAAATTATTCCCAAGTGGGTTAACCAGCACCCAGTGGCGTCGGCACGAAATTCTTCCAGGGGGGCAAGATCGAAAGGGGGCCTCCTGCTCCCCGAAAAGGGGCCTCCATTGTGTTAGGGCCTCTTATTGTTTTAGGCCCATTCATTTCATATTAATGCAGACTTCATATTAATGTACTGTTTGTTCTTGGCATGGTGCATTATTTACTCAACACGCGATAGCCATAATCATTAATTTTCGCTGAAAACTGGGTCATACTAGGGTATAAATAAGTCATATGTGGATAAACACCTAAGTGTCAAAAACAACCAACATCTCAATGCTTTCTCTAACAAAAGAGTCTTCCCGCTGCCCTCTAGATTGAAGCGAGACTGATACTATGCATATCTTACAGATATCTCCCATTGATCAACCCACTTTTGTGTCCTCCAAGAATAACTGAATATCGTTGGATTCATCACTACTGTTATTTATTACCACCAGCTTGATGCCCTAAGCAAAGTTTAAGCGATCATTTCTCAGTCCTAGGACGATAATTTCGCAAAGGTGAAAACAAGAAGTGCGTTGCATTGGTTTTCTGATTGGAATCTTGCAAAATAACCCAATTGGGGTTGACGCACCCGAAAACCCTAATAATCAACCCTGATTGAAATCTTAGGAATTTGCGAGTTTTTTTTTCTAACATTTGGTGCTGGCTGCAAGGCACCTGTCAAACAAGCTAAAATAACAACTTCTGCGCGAATAAATTCACGCGCCTGGGATTTCGACCGCTATTTTGTCACAGGGGCCCTATCGATATGAAACGATTAGTGATCAACTGAATTATCTTGTGGTGGGGCCTAATCTACCGCTTTCCTTCCTGATTCGTCGGATTTCAATCCTAACTCCCCCACCCAATTCTACGGTTTTATTTTGGTATCCCTTGAAAAATAAACTCACATTCCTGAAATTACACCTATTATGCAACAACCGGATCGGTATCCGAAAATGTCAAGCTGGAGCCCTCCAAAATTAGGAGGAATTCCCCCAAAAAATCAATGTCAGGGTCAGTAAAGTGTCTCTGAAGCACAGAACATATTACCAGATGCCTTCACAAATTGTGTACGCCGCCGAAAAGCATACCGAATCTCGAAAAATAGAGATGGGATACAAATATATGGCGCCAGGGTCTCGAAATGTCGGGACGGAATTCGGACATTTGAGAGAGAAAAATCAGAAACGATCCATAAAAATCGCATTGAGCCCAGAAAACTGGCTTTGGGTACCTGGAACCACACGCCTGGGAGCGATAAGTCAGGCTGGGAAACAGAAAAATCGCTCCGAAGCCCCAAAACGGAACTAGGGCCCACAAATGTGCGTTAGAAGCCCAAAATAAACACAGCGGGACCCCAAGAGCACAACGGGGGCCGAAAATACAACTGACGCTCTAAAGCACACAATGTTCCAAAAATTGACAGGATCTTAAAACATGCGTTGCAGACCTAAATAAACATACATGGATCTCTAAAGCTCTAAAGCTCATACATGAAGCTCTAAAAAGTACACTGGAAGCTCTTCAGGCACGCAGGGACCATGCTAACGCACAAGGGTCTGAAAAAAAGGTCTTTCAGTTGCATATTTCATTAGGTCAAGGTAAATTACGAAGGTCGGAATGCATTCAAAGCTACGGGAACGGTTGCGCCTTCTGTCATATGGGACCGATGCGCACATTATCTTTGGGGATGCAACAAAACGTACGAGTCGAATTTTTCATTTTTTTCAAAAGTTTTTGACTACATATAAATTTTGCATATTTGCCAATTGCAGATCAAATAGAAGATTCTGGCTAAAGTAAACCTTTTTATAGGGAAAGTTGACTTCCAACAACGTTTCTCGTTCTGCTCTACCCATTGGAGAAGGAAAATTAAAGAAAACTTGAAAACTCAAAATTTCAAAATTTCAAAAAAATAATTTATTTTTATTTTTTCGGTGTCAATTTTTTTTTATCACCATGGTCGATTTCGCTGTCCTTTTCTCCTTCCAAATACATTTTGTTTGTTCATATATCCCAAAAATGAACTCACCAGAGCCAAAACCATAATGTAAGTCGTGAAATGTCGTGAAAATCTATCCCCTGGTGACGTCACTTTTGGGAAAAAAATATTTTGGTGGTTAATCCGGACCCTACTCGTCGAGCGCTTTCTGAGGACATCTCTTTCGTTTTCGTGCGACGCTTAGTTTGGATTTCAGAGGAGGTTATTATCCGCCCTCCCCCCCCCCCCCCCCCCACCCACCCCCCACCCCCGAGACGGGGTGTGAGGATCTGACCGGAGAGACGGCGCAGGTTAACCTGGAAGTCACTTCCGAAGGCCCTCTCAGGTTTTTGTTGCCACAGTTCTCAGAAGCTTATCGATAATGAGATGAAATTGTAGTAACCCCCAAGTGAACGTCTGGAACGCATTTCGCTACATTGTTTTTGCCAGATCACCCAGTAACGTGGCTGCCATATTGCAAACCTGCTCGTATGTCCCGAGTAGGTAGAGCCGCCTTTGTTTTGCATGAAGTGGATGCAAATTTAGGCATGTACTGGATCATCGGCACACAATTACGGTCTGGTTTTTCGCAGGGATAATTGATTTTCTTCGGAAACTTACCTGAAAAGCTTTGTCATGCAATCCATACATAAGGAAGCCGAAACTTGGCACTGTGGCCGTACATGCCCTCATTTGACCCGACGTTAACCTGAATATATATAGACTATGATCATTAGAGACATATCTACAATGAAGCCTTCCCCATGTACGAGATAAAATATGCAATGTGATAGTAAAATTCGTTATTATTTTGAAATCTGTCCGGATCTTCAATCAGGTGTTTTGACTTAATTAATGAAATAGTGACTAATGGTTGTCTCATATACACGAAATGGAAAATGAAAGTTGACCTCATGACCTGTCAAGATCCAGTTTAACATCCAGCCAAAAGCAAATAGAGTAATGTGGATGACAGATGACAGCAAATAGAGTAATTTGGATCGGCCGCAATGTAGATGACAATTTCCACGCTCAATGCACACCAAATTCCATTCAAAAGAAGCTCACAAGTTTGTACTTGCGGCGAAAATGAGTGACATCGCAAACTATGCATGACATATGACCTTACCCTTGACTTTAGGGCTAAGCTTGCTTTTCACTCGAATCAACTTCCCTAGCATAGGATAGGTGTTCCATGGACCACGGATACGATTCCGGGATGTCTGCTGTTATAATCAACATTGTCGTGGCATACCACCTATGGCTATTTTCATTTTGGCATGCTCTGCTTTTTCTTCATAGCACTGGCATTGAACCCGCAATTAAAGCTCGTTTGCGTCAACGGCGGAACTATGTATCGGACTTCCGGTCTTAATTGTACTCGTATTGCGGACTTCTTCGCATTGCGAGTCCAAGATAGTCTTGTTCCTTCAGACATGAAAGCCCTCGAGGATGTCTGATGGTACTTCGCTGGTGGTCCTTATCTGGGAAGCTATGACTGTCGTCATCATTCTAGGGTAATTTTAACCTTCATGATTGACCTTGACCTGCCGCAATGTGCGATGAAGAGATGCACACCGCCAGGTGCATGTCCGTCAATACCCTTTTTGTGCTCATCGGTCCCATATATCAGGAGGCGCAACCGTTCCCGTAGTTTTGAATGCATTCTGACCTTCGTAATTGACCTTGACCTAATGAAATATGCAACTGAAAGTTGCGTACGGTGATCACCTATTCTGCATGTCACAACTTGATAGTGTGCATACTATCGCCCACGAGATAGAGCTACCCCGGTCATTTGAAATGCACTATGGCCTTCACCTTGACCTTCAGCGGTTTAAAAATACGAGTAAAAGTTGAGCACAGTTGTCAGCGTCATGTCAATGACAATTACAAGGACTGCTGGTCCTTAGCTGGGAAGCTTTGACTGTCCCCATCATTCTATGGTAATTTTTGCCTTCATGATTGACCTTGACCTGACGCAATGTGATTACAAGATTCAGGGGCTGCATCTTGCGAGAACATCATAGCGATTGCATGTATGTTCTCGCCCTCATTCGGAAGTTAGATCTGTCCCGCTGGTTGACCTTGACATTCTATTCTGTCGATGTCAAACGGTTGCAGTTAACGCAAAACGAAGTTCAGATTCGTAGACAGCGAGGTCAGTTTCACCACGGACGATAAGTTGGGTACAATCGGTGGTGTGTGCTGAATACGAATATGAATACGTGTGCAAACTTTATGGACGTCTACACACCACACATTCGCTTTCGACTCGTTTCAAAACTAGCGTGATGAACTTCTCAGCCCGCCATCTTTGATTCAGTTTCGGAGTGAGGTGGAGGGGACTGCCAGTGCGAGCCACAATGTTAAGCGGGGGTGTTGTTTTATATGTTTTTGGGGTTGCAAGTGCCCCTCGATGTTGACTTTGTCCCTCCCCAGATAATTTCAACTTTTGGCATGGGACCCCAAGGAGTATACCACCTAATCCATTTATATTTCCTGCCCATTGCCTTCGTGTATTTTGCCTCTCCAATAATTTTCAGAATCAACACCAGTGATATTGTCGCATTTTGAACGGCAACTGATGAATTTTGGTGGAGCACTACATGAGATATATTCAGAATCATGAAGTAAATGGTACAGAATTAGCACGATTCCCCAAAATTTGAAAATTTGAATGGAAAATGACACCGAAACGAAATTAATGTCTGCCCATCGTACTTGAAGCTCAACTATGCACTCTCGTATTTTGGTATGCACAATCAATTTGTTTTCCTTTCTTAGGGACAAAATAAAAAGCATATGCTTGACAAATGAGCATCCTATTGAATTTTACCCTGTCTGGAGTCCAACATCCTTCTATTCAATGTCATGGCTTTGTGTCCCATTTGAATTTTTTCGTCGGTTTTATGCTACACTCCAGCATAAGTATAATTTTGAAACACTGAAGCAAAGCCTTAGCTGCCATGTTCCTTCACACTACGATATTTTGTATTTTTATGCTTTAATGTATTCACGAGACTAGTTTTACATTTTTTTAGTTCATAATGCAACGAAAAAGGCTAGGCCTGGTTAGTGCAGGTACAGTTAGTAAGTTTTGCATCCAAAATCCCAAAAGACATCAGGGTTTACCGGGGAGTATATGAAAATGGGTATCTGAATTCTTAGGACATCACTCAATAAACGGCTCTGTCGCTTCATCTTAATTGCAGAACCAGTAATTGTACGGTGTTTACAGAGTGTAAGAATTCACAAGCTATCCATATTTAAACATTTAAACAGTTTCCTTTAATGGAAATCCTATAACCGCTCACCAAGAGCAAATCCAAACAGAACTATTTCGTAGTAGTTCTGCATTTTCCGAATGCGAAAATGTGCGTGTTCCGGATTACAACCACTAAGGGAGCTGCTTCCCCGAACACTTTAATGGATGTTGCATATATCTCACAGAAATGTTTTATTTCATGACGAAAACTCATTCTTATGTTTGTGACAACTTCTCTGATCACAAACCTTGATACATATATTATTGAACAGCTGTGTAGGAGTTGCAGGTGTTTACAACTCTATAAGTAGGTCACATCGTATGTTTGGCGTTTTACTACATCCAAGACATGACGAGGTATCCGGGGTCTGTGAGGAGGGGGTATCCGAACACATAAGACTTCACTCGATGAATGGTTGTACCGTTTCCCCAGAATGGTGGACCAAGTGATTGTAGGGTGTCTACAGAACGCGAAAATTAACCAGCTATCCATATTCAAACGGTATCTTGGAATGGAAATCATGTAACCGCTCACAAAGAGCAACTTTAATACAAAGTTTTTTCGTAGTGGTGCGTTGTATTCCGAAAACGAATATGTGGGTGTGCTGGATTGCGAACGCTAAGTGTGCTGTTTCCCGAACATTTCAGTAAATATAACATACCTCTCACATACATGTTTTATTTCACGACGACAGCTCATTTTTAGCCTTGTGGAAAATATTATGCTCACAAGCTTAGGTACATACACAAGCTTATTGAACGGCAGTATATAACATTCGGAGAAGCGGATATCGATAGTACACTGGACCTCCGATTGCCCATATTTTGTTTTTAGTTTTTATTGAAGATGGTGCCCCGATCTGACCGAATAGTCAGGACGGTCGCTTAATGTGTACTTGTCACTCAGGCAATACTCGGAGCAGGCCCCCCAGTAGAACATTCCTAGTGGAGACAGAGGCGGATCCAGAAATTAGATCGTGGGCATTCGTCTGAAGGGAAACTATTTTAAATTCACAAAAGAAAACATCATACGACGCATTGATAGGTAGGCAAGCACCATTCATTTGGGAAATCGTATTAAATTTAATCACATTTGGGTAATTCAATATTAGTAGGTTTTAGGAGATTCAATCATGGATCATGTACACTTGGAATGGAAACCAACAGCTGTTATCTATCAGTAGGTTTTGGGCAATCCGGCATGAGTAGATTTGGCAAATTTTTGCTTGAATATATTTTTTCTGTGCTAATTTGCTAATGCATACATAGCTGCACTACAAGACCGACTTCAGCAACGAACAGAACGCTAGTATATGTACCTTATTTAGCTTAGTGAATCAACTACCAAGCTCGTTTTGGGCTACTTCCTCATCTGTTTATTAACTAGGACCTTGGTAAGTCGACAAGATAATCTTGGTTTTCCTACACACTGGATAGTTAAATCCTATTAAACTAACGAGAAAAAGGCTCGTTCAATAACGAGTGGCAGCAGGAAGAACAAGCACCTAGTAGATACTCTATGCTACTCCGTGTTGCAGAACGAAGCACAGCCTACGCAAATATGCGTTGACTAGGTACCAGGCAGGGACTGGCCGATTTGGTTTACAGTTTACGAATTTCATGGGGGAAAATCCAAGCTAAGGGGGTCGTTCAGTTAATCCTGAGGCCCATCAGTTGCTTCTTCACTCCTGTGTAAGAACAAGCGCCTACTGCTTTCCTAAGTTTTTACAAGGGAGCCTACGGCGGTCCAAACAGGCATTGATCCGGGTAGTTTTCTGCAGGATTATTACGATGGTTGATCAGCAATGATGCGTTTGCGGTGTATCTACTTGCGTACTGACCAGCTAGCGCCCTGACGGCTCGACCACCGCTTTCAGCAGAGAGACGTGGCAGAGTAGTGCGCCATTACCGTCCTGTGGATCTAACCATCCCTTTCAATAGACACCGCTTGTGCTCCACCAGCACCCTCAACGCTACACCATCCGCCGTCTTGAGGACCCGCCCGTCCTTCTCAATAACACCCCCTTGTCGCTGCTCCACCACCCCTCCCAACGTTACACCCCCGCCGCCCTGAGGATCGCCCGTCCCTCCCAAAACACCCCCGTCTCTGCCTGACCCGGCTGCAACATTTCACCGTGCGCCACCGTGAAGGTCCGACTGGCGGGCCGGGATTGGTGGGATTGCCGCGGCGCGCGGTACCGCCGTCGCGATTCAATTAAGTCGGACAAACAGAGCGTCGCCGCCGACGTCTGCGTCCTGATTACCAGCGCCGGACCGACACACACCGGTCAGAGGTCACCCGACCGCCACCCAGCCAACACCGGTCACTTGTCAGAGGACACCCGACAGCCACCCGGCCAACACTGGTCACTTGTCAGAGCCGGACCGACACACACCAGTCAGAGGTCACCCGACCGCCACCCAGCCAACACTGGTCACTTGTCAGAGAACACTCGACCGCCACCCAGCCAACACTGGTCACTTGTCAGAGGACACCCGACCACCACCCAGCCAACACCGGTCACTTGTCAGAGCCGGACCGACACACACACCAGTCAGAGGTCACCCGACCGCCACCCAGCCAACACTGGTCACTTGTCAGAGCCGGACCGACACGCACCAGTCAGAGGTCACCCGACCGCCACCCAGCCAACACTGGTCACTTGTCAGAGGACACCCGACCACCACCCAGCCAACACTGGTCACTTGTCAGAGCCGACCCACACACAGGAGTCAGAGGACACCCGACCGCTACCCAGTCAACACTGGTCACTTGTCAGAGTCGGACTGACACACATCAGTCAGAGGTCACCCGACCGCCACCCAGCCAACACTGGTCACTTGTCAGAGGACACCCGACCGCCACCCAGCCAACACTGGTCACTTGTCAGAGGACACCCAACCGACACACAGAAGTCAGAGGTCACCCGACCACCACCCAGCCAACACTGGTCACTCGTCAGAGGACACCCGACCGCCACCCAGCCAACACTGGTCACTTGTCAGAGGACACCCGACCGCCACCCAGCCAACACTGGTCACTTGTCAGAGGACACCCGACCACCACCCAGCCAACACTGGTCACTCAGTCAGAGGACACCCGACCGCCACCCAGCCAACACTGGTCACTTGTCAGAGCCGGACCGACACACACCAGTCAGAGGTCATCCGACCGCCACCCAGCCAACACTGGTCACTTGTCAGAGGACACCCGACCGCCACCCAACCAACACTGGTCACTTGTCAGAGGACACCCGACCGACACACAGGAGTCAGAGGTCACCCGACCACCACCCAGCCAACACTGGTCACTCGTCAGAGGACACCCGACCGCCACCCAGCCAACACTGGTCACTTGTCAGAGCCGGACCGACACACACCAGTCGGAGGTCATCCGACCGCCACCCAGCCAACACTGGTCACTTGTCAGAGGACACCCGACCGCCACCCAGCCAACACTGGTCACACACGTAACCGCTCATGGTCACTGGCCCTTTGTGGAAAGGTTTTTTGGCACAGCCCCAGAACGGTGGCATCCACATGCCATATAGTATTTGTATGTGTGTATGTGTATGTGTGTGCGTGCGTGCGTGCGTGCGTGCGTGCGTGCGTGCGTGCGTGCGTGCGTGCGTGCGTGCGTGTGTACGTACGTGCGAATAGCAGCAGCAAGCAGACACTACCTTTTTGCCGTCTTCGCCGAGAGCCTTCTTCTCGCTGGCCAGCGCCATGCCGGAGACGCTCCAGAAAGGCTGGCCCTCCTCGGGCTTGGCCCTCAGCTTGGACAGGTTCATGTTGTTCATGCTGGCGAGTCTCCAGCGGGCCGTGTGCAGTGTCGGCCGGCCACAGCAAGGTCACTGTCGTCACCAGATCAAGGTCAGGTCACCGCAGCTCCCACGTCAAAATCACTGTTGTCACCAGATCAAGGTCAGGTCCCCACAGCCGTCACTGCAAGATCACTGTCCGTCACCAGATCAGTCACCACAGCCGTCACCACAAGATCTTCACGGTAGGATTTGTTATGTCTGTATGGTGCCTGGAGGACACCCCTCTGAACGGTGGTTTTGTTGTGTTTGCGTGGTGCCCGGAGGACACCCCTCTGTACGGTGGTGTTTGTCGTGTTTGCGTGGTGCCCGGAGGACACCCCTCTGTACGGTGGTGTTTGTCGTGTTTGCGTGGTGCCCGGAGGACACCCCTCTGTACGGTGGTGTTTGTCGTGTTTGCGAGGTGCCCGGAGGACACCCCTCTGTACGGTGGTGTTTGTTGTGTTTGTGTGGTGCCGGGAGGACACTCCTCGGTACGGTGGTGTTTGTTATGTTTGCGTGGTTCCCGGAGGACACTCCTCTGTATGGTGGTGTTTGTTGTGTTTGCGTGGTGCCCGGAGGGCATTCCTCGGCACGCTGCGGTTTGTTGTGTTTATTACGGGGAATATGACTCACCAATGCTCTTCCGGATGCCCACAGATGGCCTCTGCACCTCTCGCTCCTTGTCGGCTGACCAGATGACAGGCCGTGTCCCGATGAAGTTACAGCTGCGACAAGCGTCCCGCTCCACCACCAGCTGCAACACTGTCCTCGCTCCACTGCCAGCTGCTAAACGTGTACCGCTCCACTGTCCGCTGTGTCCCGTACCGACCGCCGCTGAGACGGGTGTTGCCACCTCAGCCGAGAACTCGGGGCTGGGCTGCCAGGCTTGGCGACTTATCGCCAAGCATGCCGAGTTTTGGGCGATCGTCGGAGGGTATTGTCGGCAGCACTGACGACATTTTTTTCCAGATGCGGCATCCTTCCAGGTGACATTTTCGTATATAAGTGCATCCGATAGACAAGTGTTGCGTTGATGTTGACTCTGAACGAGCAATGGAACATGAGATTGTGGGACCACCTGAAGCGATTTACAAATCGTAGTCCTCCCAGTATATGGGCAAACTGTTCTGGATATCGGCTGGATACTTCTTAAAATAATCAACCTCCTTTACTACACAATCTTGCCGTAGTGAATTGCATAAATTTGATATCGTCTGCAGCCATTAACACAAAGTCATTGCAGGAAGGAGCAAGAAGATGTGGATCAATCTTCGCGGTCGTAAACATTAAATCTTCAGTGACTGAGGCCAAGTAGGAAAACTGATGGCACGTTAACACTATAAAGTGTCTTAGCCCAAGCAAATTTTCCTTCCTCGTTCTGAAAAAAGGTGACGGCTTCGTTGTGTAAATGTGCTATGCTTTTCCTCATATGATCTTATTCACCTACGTGTTCTTTTCTTAGTTCGCAAATGTTGGCCTGTAGTGCGCCTCATTCTCTGCCGAAGCTGATCAAATGGCTGTTCATGATATTTGCCTGTTCAGAAGAGAACCAGCCATTACTTTGCTCCCATGTAAAATTCTGAGGCACCCTTCTGAGGCACCCTCACTGTATTGCGGTGCGAGTGCATTTTCTTCCTGCGATTTACGTTGTCAGAGGACCGTAGCAAAACAGAATACCGCTTCTGAATCAAAGTGGCAACGTGGGAGCGTAAGTCCCAAACTGGATTCTCTAGTTCCAACCTCCTGATCGAGTATCACATTTCGTGCGGTAACTTCTCCGGGTCACGGCTTGCGTGACCACATTTACATTGAAATACGTCAAAATTGCCACTTCCAGTGTCCATTGGGATGGGCATGATATTGCTTCGAGAAGCATGCATGGAAGTTCGAAACAATCTATCCCTGCTGGGTAATTTTGAAGTTGGCGGCTCCGGAAAGTATTGGAGGTACTGGCCTGCGTACAGTGGTTATTTTCTTATTTTATCAGCTGACAAAATATGAAGTTGTTGGGACAAGCATGGAAAACCATAGCCAACTGGCAAATAATTTACATACCTTTATATATATATATATATATATATATATATATATATATATAAAGTTATGTAATATATATGTGTGCGTGTGTGTGTGTGTGTGTGTGTGTGTTTAATACAAACTGTCGTCCCACAACCTTTGAATCATCCTGACCCATTTAGCATCAAGCCATCACTTATAGGTTCTACACTTTCATTTGGCTCACCAGGGCTTTTGTTGAAGGTTTGCCAGTTTGCCGCCAGCTCTCAAGGTGGAAGGACGCGCACCCGAGCTCCAGGTTTCCAGATAAGTCGCTGCAGAACAGGGCAGTACTCTAGTCTAAGCTGTGGATAGATGCTTAGCAATTACTTCTCTTATTATATTTCATTAGGTTTTATCTTATAAGCATTTTCGTAGCACGCAAACTATACTATATTAACCTAGCGACGCCGCAGGACGCCATCTTGTATGCGCCAAAGGGAGGCCTCGTGGCTTCGGCGTGTTCTCGACTCTTCGATTTCTGTAGTAGGAGATATTACAAGTGTGTAGATTTGATAAGTACATTAGACAACATTCATACTATCCTAACATACTTTATTCCTTTTTTGGTGTGCATAGTGTGTTTGGTGTTGAAGTTTAAGATAGTTTAATTAGTAGTAAGTTGGGGGTATTCATAAGTGCTGTGTGACTGTTCATTTTTCTGTCTAGCCATAAGTGATATCAAAGGGATATTTATATAGTTGTCTACTTGTGTGGAAGACAATTAGATTAGACATCTTGTTTAGTTATTTAATTTATTTAAAAAAAAAAAAAAAAAAAAAAACAAACAATTGTTTAATAGTTTCTGCTTTTCTTGAGGCACTCAGATATTTAACTGACAGTATATCTAAATCTAGGCATAAGCTGCAGCGTTTAGGATGGTTTCGACCAGGATGCAGGCACTAGAGGAAGAAATTAGGACCCTTAAGGCAGAGGTTTCCAACCTCAAGGCTGCCCTTGTTGCACAGGGTAGGCAAGATAAAGCAACAAGGGGTCAATCCGTAGCAGGGACATCATATGCCCAGGTGGTCGCAGGCCACCAGGTAGCTGAGGTTTCCCCTACTGTGGAGGTGGCTGGGATCTCTCAAGAGGGGAGTGTTAATAGTGTTAATAGTGAACAGAGGAGGGGTAGTTCTGGTAGGTCACAGGAGGGGAAGTGGCATGAGGTCAAGGGGTGTAGGATTTGGAGACGCGAACCTAAGGAAAGGGTCAGTGAGTGGCAGGTGGCAGGTGGTAGGAGCGGGAGGAAGTGTAGCCGACCGGCCCAGCGAGCAGGCATAGTAACAACAAATATGTTCCAGGCATTGGATGACTGCCCCCAGGATAGCAGTAGTGAGGAGTCAGTGCTTGTCATAGGAGACTCTCGTGTACGTCATTTAGAGCGGGTATTTTGTAAAGGTAGGAGGGACAGGAGGTGCATCACCAGGCCTGGTGCCAAGGTGAAGGACCTGGTACCTGCGGTGGCACAGGTCACCAGTGATCACCAGTTTAACACAGTCATAGTGCATGTAGGGGTAAATAACATAGGTCATACTAGGAGCGAGGAGCTTCTGCGGGAGTACAGGGCCCTTCTGGCCACCCTGAAGGGTACCAATAGAGTGCTTGTAACAGGAATTTTACCTAGGGCTAGAGCCTCCCCTGAGTGGAGCTCTAGAGCACTGGCAGCTAACACCAGGGTAGGAAAGCTCTGCCAGGAGCTAGGTTTTACATTTGTAGACGAGTGGAGCAGGTTTTATGCATCGTGGGACCTCTATCAGAGGGATGGCCTGCATTTTTCTGAGAAGGGGGTCCATGTGTTAGGCAAAGTATATGAGCATGTCCTTCAGGGAAACTAGGAAATGGGGTGGGGAGGGATGAAATTGCATTGCCAACTCAGGAATATTCCAATAGTGTCAGCCAAGGCAATAGAACCTCAAAGTCTGCAAATAGGGACAGCAGCAGCTCAAGGGGACAGAGTTATAGTTCATCTAGTGATAAAAGAACTCCTCAATATGAAAAAGCCAAAGGTGGTTATGGAGCATTTGTTAAGTGTATGATGTTTAATGCTCAGAGTATCCGTTCCAAATTTGATGAGTTCAAGTGTTATGTTGCTGAGGAGGAACCGGATTTTGTTTGCATTACGGAGGCATGGGTCAGTGAAGGATATTTTGGAGATAACTTACAGGACTATGAGATCCAGGGATACAATATGTTTTCGTGCAATAGGGGTCCAGCAATGAAAGGGGGTGGTGTAATGCTCTATGTGAATAGCTTATTCAGTTCTCAAAAAGTAGCAGGTGGGGATAAAAATGTGTCTGTGGAGTCCATTTGGCTTGATGTCACTGTGGGAAAAGGCAACAGCAATACTCTTAGGATAGGAGCTTTCTACCGATCAGGAACCCTGCCACATTCTCAGCAACTGGAGCTTGACAAGTTGATTTGTGAGGAAATCAGTAGAAACTTTAAGAGGAAGTGCCTTATTCTCGGTGACTTTAATCTAAAAGGTTATGAAAATGCTGGTGTTGGCTCCCCATCATGCAAAATGTTCAGGAAATGCCTTGAAGAGGACCTGTTCTTACACCAGTTTGTATCGGAACCTACCAGGCATGGTTCATTCTTGGACCTTGTATTCTCGGATTTAAGTGACTTGGTTCAAGACTTGACTGTAGGCGAAACTCTGGGTAAAAGTGACCATAACATAGTTAGATTCAAGGCACATGTAGGGGAAATTATCAAGGATAATTTGGTAAAGGTTCCAAATTTCAACAGAGCAGACTTTAACGGCATGAGAGCGGCTTTAAGTGCCATCAGATGGGAAGAAGAATTCTCCAATTTAAATGCCTGTGAAATGTGGGAAAAGTTCAAATCTTACTTAAAGGAAACTCAGATTAGACATGTCCCCCAAAAGCAAAGACGCAAAAGAAGGGTAGGAAAGCCAGCATGGCTTACACCAGACGTGATAAAAGCAATTAGGGCTAAGAAAACTGCATTTAGAGTTTTTAAAGAAGCCTCAAATGTCATTAATCTAAAGGCGTATCAAAAAGCTAGAGACACTGTGAAGCAAAAAACCAGAGCAGCAAAGCGAGCAAAGGAACTGGATTTAGCTAGAAACTGTAATGGGGACAGTAAAAAGTTCTTTAGTTTCTACAAGCTGAGTAAAGTTTCTAGCACAATTGGTCCACTGGAAGTAAACGGGACTACATTGGGTGAGGATAGTGAGATGGTTGAGGAGCTGAGCAAGCAGTTCAAATCAGTGTTTACATTGGAAGATATGACCAATCTGCCGACCGTACACCATAGTTCAGTTACATGGGATCTGACAAATGATGTTGATTTCATTGGTAGTGATGTTGTTTACAATCATATCAGGAAAATAAAGCCAAATAAGGCCGCAGGACCTGATGATATTTATGCTAGGGTGTTGCGGGAAACTGAAAAGGAACTGGCATTTCCACTTAGTATAATATTTTGTAGATCAGTTTCACATAATGAAATTCCAACCGATTGGAAAAGGGCAAATGTAGTTCCTATTTTCAAGAAAGGAGAAAGAGGGAAAGTTGAAAACTATAGGCCAATAAGTCTCACATCCCTAGTCTGCAAGGTACTCGAATCAATTATCAAGGATAGAATAGTTAGTTATCTGGAAGGTAGCAGATTGATTCAAGATACTCAACATGGATTTAGAAAAGGACGATCGTGTCTCACAAACCTCTTGGACTTTTTGAACTTCGCCACAGAACAATTTGATCAGGGAAATCAGGTTGATGTAGCATATCTTGACTTTAGTAAGGCCTTTGACAAGGTACCCCATAAACGGTTAATGATACAGCTTCAGTCCCATGGTATTGCAGGTAGCATCTTAAAATGGATAGAGTTGTGGCTTTCAGATAGACAGCAAAGAGTGATGCTAAATGGTACAAAGTCATCATGGCAAAATGTTCTTAGTGGAGTCCCCCAGGGGTCAGTACTAGGGCCATTACTGTTCATTATATTTGTAAATAACATTGAAAGTGGCCTAAGCAGTAAAGTTTTGAAATTTGCAGATGATTTGAAGGTCTTTAGGGCAATAACAGGTCAGGATGAGCATATCTCGCTGCAAAAAGACTTAGACGAACTTGTGAAGTGGTCCGAAGAATGGCAAATGAAATTTAACTTTGATAAGTGCAAAATCATGCATGTAGGTAAGCAGCATATGAAGGCTCCATACTTGATGGGTGGCCAAGTGCTATCAGTGACTCAACAGGAGAAGGATTTAGGTATTATTCTAAACACAAAATTGGGGGCATCAGAACAGACCAAGGAAGCCAGGAAGAAGGCACTGAGAATGCTCGGGGCAATAAATAGGAATGTATCATACAGAAGTGAGGAAGTGATCAGGAAGCTTTACTGTGCATACGTCAGGCCACATTTGGAATACTGCATCCAAGCTTGGTCTCCTAGCTATGAAAAAGATTGTTGGCTTTTAGAGAGAGTACAAAAGAGGGCTACAAAAATGGTTAATGGCATAAGCAACCTGCCATATGAGGAAAGATTGAAGAAATTGAATATGTTTTCACTTAGATATAGAAGGCTGAGAGGAGATCTCATCGAGGTCTTTAAATTTGTCAATGGTCTGGAGAGGGGATACCTTGGGGAAATGTTTGAATTTAACAGAAATGATGCAATTAGAGGTCATAAATTCAAAATTAAAATTAACCACAGCAGAACAAGGTTAAGACAAACTTTCTTCACCAACAGGGTAGTGGAACACTGGAACCAGCTGCCAGAAAACATCGTCAGTAGCAGCACATTGAACATCTTTAAAAACAGCATAGACAATCATTATAAGAATAGAGGGCTTGCTTTTCAGTATTACAGGGAGGGCTGATTGGCAGATTTGGTGGGCAACTGGTTCAGTGTACAGAGTGCAACCAAGAAGGGCCCTTGTGGCTCAGAGTTGCACTAATCTTTTATGTCTTTATGTCTTTATGAAGGAAGTGGGCTGACTGATTCCAACCCTCTCCAAAATTGAATTTAGTTCTGTTAAGTACTTCTATTGACATTCCCAGACGGTTTGTGCATTATTTTGACGCCTAATGATATGCCTAATTACCATAAAGCATAGCACATATAGCCTAAATTTTAGAACAAGAAACTAGTATGAAACAAATGTTGAGATATTTTACTTGGCGTGAAAATACCTGTGATTTGTTGATGCAAATGTGGACAAACGAGGGCAAATACATGTTTTTTAACCTTCTAAAAAGACGTAGTGCGCAACATTTTGGAGCGGGGTAATCATTCATCTAACTCCGGGACCGGAGTCGGCCCGACAACCAGACAGGGTCACGACACACCAGACAGGGTCACGACACACCAGACAGGGTCAGTGTTCCTGAGCAGTCGGCTTTCTTGCCAGTCTCAAGACCGGTGGTTGTTCCTGGACATCACACAAGTGAAACTGCTCTGAACGTAAGCACCAACTCAAGATCAGCACTGACGAGCACTGGCGACATCCGCCAAAGGCTTTGACGGATCTCGTTAGTGAGCATCGCTACTCACAGAGAGTTAGTGGGGTCGGTACTCACTCAGTGGGTGTCAGTGGGGGCGTTGCTCACTCAGTGGGTGTCAGTGGGTCGTTACTCACTCAGTGGGAGGTCATTGGTGTCGCTACTCACTCAGTGGGTGTCAGTGGGTCGTTACTCACTCAGCGGGTGTCAGTGGGGACGTTGCTCACTCAGTGGGTGTCAGAGGGGTCGCTACTCACTCAGTGGGCGTCAGTATGGTCGCTACTCACTCAGTGTGTGTCAGTGTGGTCGCTACTCACTCAGTGGGCGTCAGTATGGTCGCTACTCACTCAGTGTGTGTCAGTGTGGTCGCCACTCACTCAGTGGGTGTCAATGGGGTCGCTACTCACTCAGTGGGTGTCAATGGGGTTGCTACTCACTCGTGGGGAAGAGTCAGTCGTGCGACCGCCCGGCGGTACCATCACACACCACCGCCAACGGCAAAACACCGAGCACGCCACCAACAGACCGCCGAGCACGCCACCAGCAGATCAGCCGGCCGATGCCTTGCGGCACGTGGGTCCGGCCCGGTACCCGCCCACCCCAGTCAGGGGCTTGCGCGAGTCTGCCACCGAGCCAGGCTGACAGCAACACAAGCTGACAGCAACACAAGCTGACAGCAACACAAACTGACAGAAACACAAGCTGGCAGCAACACAAGCTGACAGCAACAAAAGTTGACAGTAACGCAAGCTGACAGCAATACAATCTGACAGCTACACAAGCTGACAGCACACAAGCTGACAGCATCACAAGCTGACCGCAACACAAGTTGACAGCAACACAAGCTGACAGCAATACAATCTGACAGCAACACAAGCTGACAATAACACAAGCTGACAGCTACACAAGCTGACGGCACACAAGCTGACAGCAGCACAAGCTGTCCGGGTACCCACCAGTCAGCGGCGTGCACATGTCGCCCGCTGGGCCAGGTCAACAGCGACTCAAGCTGCAGGGGTACAGTCGAGGCAGAGGTAAATGACTGACTTCTCAGTCACGGGAGTGACAGGCCTGACTATTTCCAGACACGCTCTCGGCAGACGACTCGGTCTCGCCGGATGTGGGGTGTGTGTGCTCGTGCGCTTCTGTGCGGGGTGCAGCCCGCTGAGGCGGTGTCGCTGGCTTGGCGGAGATTGCCCTGGAGACTGTGGGTGTCCCGAGGCAGAAAGCGCCCAGACTTGGCCGATATCACGGTTTTAGATGTTTCGACCTGCCATTTGTTGGTTATTGGGTGGGTATTGGTTTTATGACACATCGACTGTTCAGTCATGTAGCGTCGCTACTCTTTCACGCCGATTGGTCGCGGGCGAAGAGTAGCGACAAGTGAGACTCGAACCCATAACCTTCCGATTGTGAGACGAGCATCTTACCCCTAGGTTTCTCGTCCCCTACCTGTCATTTGTAATGCTCATGAGTCAGGACAGTGGCTAGTGGGAGTCGACTCGCGCCAGTCGAGCTGTCACCACCGGAAGTAACAGCTTGACTATTTGCTCTCGCCTCACACAAGCTGCCACCACCAGAAGTAAGAACTCGACCATTTACTCCCGCCTCGCACAAGTTGATAGAAGCTAGGGATGAGCTCGTCATCGTTGCGTGAGTTTCTCATTCCAAAGATTTCTTCCAGGTCTACACCCCTCATCATGTGTGCATAAATGCATTTTGTTTGCAAAAGTACGAAGACAAGAGCAACGATGTGCAATGTTGATGTGACTTCAGGTAAAACATTGGAGATATTCGTTGAAGAGTTCCGTCCTGTGAATGTGTGCCTGCTGTCCCAGATATACGGTGTACACCGATGTGTGCCTGTTGTCCCTTTTGTACAGTGTACAACGATGAGAACCGAATTTTCAGATGCCAAATACAATGCGTTATAATGTAGCAATATTTGTGAAGGAAGTTTGAGATGCTGACTTAATTGTTTCTACTCATTTTCTTCTAACCTCTCCAGACCGGCGGCATGCACATATGACAAGCTATTTTGAACATCACGCCACAATGGAAAACGACTCTGCACAGATCGGTTCAAGTTTGCTCTCGACATCAGTGTAGACCCGAGCATGCCCTGGCGGTGCCGCTGAGCCGCCGGTCGTACGGCCGCCCCAGCTGGGTAGGGCGGGAAGGAGGTGGTGACCTCAGCTGGCCGGGCGGCAGGTCACGCCTGGTGACGGGCTCGGCCTGGCGGTATGTCACGCCTGGTGATGGCCTCCACTGGGCAGTATGTCACGCCTGGTGATGACCTCCACTGGGCAGTATGTCACGCCTGGTGATGGCCTCCACTGGGCAGTATGTCACGCCTGGTGATGACCTCCACTGGGCAGTATGTCACGCCTGGTGATGACCTCCACTGGGCAGTATGTCACGCCTGGTGATGGCCTCCACTGGGCAGTATGTCACGCCTGGTGATGACCTCCACTGGGCAGTATGTCACGCCTGGTGATGACCTCCACTGGGCAGTATGTCACGCCTGGTGATGGCCTCCACCGGGCGGTATGTCACGCCTGGTGATGACCTCCACCGGGCGGTATGTCACGCCTGGTGACGGGCTCCACCGGGCGGTATGTCACGCCTGGTGATGACCTCCACTGGGCAGTATGTCACGCCTGGTGATGACCTCCACCGGGCGGTATGTCACGCCTGGTGACGGGCTCCACCGGGCGGTATGTCACGCCTGGTGACGGGCTCCACCGGGCGGTATGTTACGACTGGTGACGGGCTCCACCGGGCGGTATGTCACGCCTGGTGACGGGCTCGGCCTGGCGGTATGTCACGCCTGGCGGTGGCACCTGGCTGGGAGGTACGTCACGCCTGGCGGTGGCACCTGGCTGGGAGGTACGTCACGCCTGGCGGTGGCACCTGGCTGGGAGGTACGTCACGCCTGGCGGTGGCACCTGGCTGGGAGGTACGTCACGCCTGGCGGTGGCACCTGGCTGGGAGGTACGTCACGCCTGGCGGTGGCACCTGGCTGGGAGGTACGTCACGCCTGGCGGTGGCACCCGGCTGGGAGGTATGTCACGCCTGGCGGCGGCACCCGGCCGCGCCGGCCGGCGCCGCTCTCCCCGGTGCAATATTCATGCGCCGACCGCGCGGTCCGTTTGAGCGGGCGTGGCAACGCCGAGCTTTGTCAATGGTCGTGATGTAAGCGCTTCGCCGCCGCCTGGATAAGGTGGGAGGGGCGACTCCGCCGGCCGGGATCAGGCAGGAGGGGCGACGCCGCTGGCATCACGCAGGAGGGCGCCGGGATCAGGCAGAAGGAGCGACGACGTCGGCTAGGATCAGGCAGGAGGGCGCCAGGCAGAAGGGACGACCCCCTCGGCTGGGATCAGGCGGGAGGGCGCCGGGATCAGGCAGAAGGGGAGACGCCGCCACCGGGATCAGGCAGGATGGGCGACGACGTCGGCCGGGATCAGGCAAGAGCTGGCCGACTCCGTCGGTGCACTGAACACCGCATGTGGCACTCGTGTAGGCAAAGCGTCCACAAATGGTCTCAGCGAACCTTTGGAAGTTGGGGAAATGGTTTGATTACTGTGTTGTGTACGGAATGTTCGGCACTGCAGGACGGACTTGGAGAATGACCGGGAATTGATAACTTATTGAGAATGCCGAGAGATCATTTACATTTGTAAATTCTTCGCTGTCCATCCAAGCGAGTTTGATTTCACACAAAGTATGTCGGAATTATTCCGCGTTTTAATGTCGAGGAATTGAGGTGTCTTGAAAGACGAATAAATGGATCAAAATGGCACTCAATGCTTGTTCTACATGTTGTGTGTTTCCGTTCTTGCCCACTTGGTCTTCGATATCAAGTGACGAGTCCACATTTATGTTTTATGCTATTCCGCTATGCATAGCGTAGCTGAGATTATACTCGTATGTTGATACTTAATTGTCTATGGTAGTCTAAAAGGCCCGCTGCTAGCCTAATATAGTCAGGTGCAGTATGCAGGCTGCCGCCGCCGAGCTCGGCTATCTGCAGCGTCCGGTCTGAAAATGGCAGTTACTCATTTTGGTGGCGGCATTCCTTGCAGGAAAAAGTACAAGGGGCGGAGAGTGATGGGAGGGGCATATGCTTCCAGCCCCCACAACATCCCCATCCCCACGCTACCCCAACCACCACTGAATCCGCCCCAGAATCTGTCTACCCGGAGGTCGAACAACCTGGTATTCGGTAAGCCATACTGGTTCAAGAGTTAAGACGCTAACGTCAATTTAATGGAAGAAGTTTGAGAAAATGCTCCATTTAAAATGTACACGTTTGGTTTAGTAGCATATTTACCAGATGATATAATGAATGGAAACAACGTTACTAACTCCTTACTTCGTTCCAACCTGATTCTTTTTGGCTTCTAGGACACATGACAATTATCTCGTCATCATGACTCTATTGGCGGCATCAGATCCGGGCGATAATGGTGGACAGAGTAGGAATTTGATTCCCGCTGCAAAGCATGGCGAATTTTTGTAGCGGATATCATGCGACTTGCTTCGCGTACTCCATGGTAAGTAATTTTTGAATTCCAGGCGCTTTTGAGCGGACATTATAATGCAGTTGACGTATCTGAATATCTGACACATCATAGGTGTATCTGAACGAATGTTGACATTATTAAACGTAGGACTGTGCGTCCTCTTTGAGTGTCATAGTGGGGAAATAGGAGCTTAGGTTACTTCGTAGTAGTGGGGCGGCTTAGCAAACCTGTTGTGCATTTTGTGATACAAGCACCAAATTTGGCACAAATGTACATTAATATGTTGCGAACATTTTTAGATATTGGGCCACTTGAAATTCTCTCTTTATGTCCGCCATATTGGATTTCAAAATGGCCGCCACTTGAAATCTACATTTGCTATTATCTCTGGACGTAATGCAGCTATTGACTTGATTCTGGTATCTAAATGTATGTTTTTGGGTGCAAGGAATCCAATGGTACCAATTTCAACTTAATATTATCTATCACAGTGTGTTATATAATTTTATTTGGAAATTATATAGGCAAATATTGGATTCAACACAATACTTTGAAAAGAATGTCTCAGTTCTGTAAATGTCTTAGGTATAATACTGACATGCTACATGGTCTAGTATTTGAGGCTAGGTGTACTGGTATCTGAGGCTAGGTATATACCGGTACTGAAGATACGTGTACATAAACAGTGTCATGTTAACAAGTTCAGCATTGCCACAAGTACATGTATGTTGTTGACTCATCGTCATGTGCAGTCCCCTTCACACATACAGAGGGCTGTGCACTGAAGGGCAGCCTTTTTGCACTTGCAGCGCCTCACACACCCTTTCTTGCACTTGCAAGAAACCAGCTCAATGCAGCTGTGAGCTGCCTCAGTTAGCCTGGTCCAGTAAGGTGTGTACTGTCCTTCTCCAGTCCTTGACCATCCCCAGTTGGTTGGTGGAGGGAGCTCTGGTGCTGGCAGCAGTATCTGACCCCACACATGTCCACCTTGATACACTGCCCTCTTGACATGTTCCTCCAGAGCTGCCTTCGTTGGAGGGATGAGCTGCACATTGTTCTTCCTTGCGAAGAGTTTCCTCCTGGCCTTGTCAATGTCTGTGCATTTGCTGGTTCGATCATACAACAGGATCACGAACCTCTCGATGATGCGCATTGCATCGTCTGGTATGTCACGAGGTGCAGAGGACAGCAGCAGCAGCGCCTCAGTGAGTTCTGGCAGTACCGTCCAGACTGCCCACGCAGTCTTCTTGCCATGTCTATGAAAACTAGACACAGTGTCGCATCCAGTTAGAGCGTGGAACATTGGCAGTGCACGAGCCTTCTCTCGTCCCAATCCAGCTGCTATTTCGTGTGCTGCTAGGTATCGGAAACTCTGGCCTGTTCCGAATGCCAGACACAGCTTGTCTTCTGGTTGCAACTCCTGTGCCAGGGACACTGCCAGCACCACAACATCGGTGTCTACAGTCCGGATGAGTATTGCATGGTGTCCATGCTGGGCTGCGTGAGATGCATGCAGCAACATCCGACTGTCAGCTTCTTCATGGTTACATGGGGCGAGTGAGGTCAGATCTAGCAGTAGTGGCTTGCTGAGCACTGCCTCTCCATCAGTAATGACGAGTTGCTTGTCCTGGTCAAACCATTCCATGAGGGCTGCTGAGAGGAACCTGAACAGCTCGGTCTTGTTGCTGTCCACTCGTAGGAAGTTCTGCCAGTTTCCTGGTATGGCTGCGGCAGCCACCACACGTCTCTGCACACCTTGTCCCCGCTTTGCACGTGTACTACCTTTCAGTGAATCAGCAAGGTAAGTATCCCAGACCAGATCCAGGCGTGACACTGTTTGCAGCTTCGTGGACATATATGGGATGAAGATCTGTTGTGCATACTCTTCAAAGGTTTTTGATGCAGCCGGCTTCAGCATCTGGACGATGGCTGCTCCATCAAGCACAATACAGGTCGTGACAGGAGTCTCTGTCTTTGCGTCGGAGACTTCTTCCAAGCATGTGAGGAGATCACTCTTGGTACCAGTGCAGAGGCTTCCACCATCAGACAATGCAGGAGGACATGCCTGATTCTCGTGACTAAAGAACTCCTCAAGGTTTCCATCCCTCGTCTGGCAGCCAATGTACAGGCGTGCGAAGAGTTCACGGTCATTCTTGATGGAGGCGAGCTGTTGCTGACCTTTGCTCTGGCTTCTTGGAGTGGAAGTGCTGAACACCTTCAGCTTGTTACGAGGAATGGGTTGGTCCACTGCCTTTGTTCTGTCCAGCAGACACCCTCTGGTGAAAGCCTCGAACTGCTCTTGGCCAATCCTCTTGGCATTCATCACGGTCTCCACAGCAGCAGGATCTGCGATCTCCTTTGTGTCCAGTTTGACTACATCCTGACTCTCCTCCTCGAATGGGTTGCCCATCTCCTCTATGACACCGACGAGAGAGCGAACATCTTTCACAAATGAGGCCTGTACACTTGGCGTCTGATCATGATGACGTGTGTGTGCTGTTTGCCGTCTCCAGTGTTGGTTCCCATCCTGGAATTCTTCGATCACCCTGGCAACTTCTGGTCCCGCAACCATCCAGCGACGTAGAGCACTAGGGTTGTCAGTGAGCCCAACTGCTCCACCGTCTCCTTTGATGCAGGCATTATTCTGCTCATGTGCCTGGTCAATCGGGATTGAAGAGAACACCCTCTGTGTTTTCTGAACGGTGAAGTGGCTTTCCCTGAATTTCCTGGCTACATCTGGGTGTTTGATGGTGAGTTCGGCCATGTCCTTCAGGTGCACTGGTATCCACCTAGCATAGTGGGTGTGATCCAGTGCATGGAACCAGGGGACCAGCTGTCAGAGCATCGAGGTACATCATTAACGATCCCTGCCTGAGAGAACGCACATACACTAGAACCAACAGTTCTAGTTCCAGCACGGTTGCCCAGTATTGAAACTGGGGGATGTCTTCTCCTCTCTGGCAACACCAGTCTTCAAACTCCGGAAGGTCCTCTGTATCCCTGGTTTCTCCCAGACAGTAGTGGTTGTAGGCACGGTGTTGCAGGATGTACAGTGCTGCTTCAGTCACTTGATGTGCTCTTCTTGTGCGCAAGACATGGGATGCTCGCAGGAATGAGTCTGCTGTCCCTGCTGTCGCAATCTCGGCTTGCACAAGTGCTTGCACCCAACCACTCCCTTTCAGCCAGTCCCCCAGTGTCCTCAGTGCCGCCATCTCTATGTGGAGGCCACCAAACATCACCACTATCTGGTCTTCACCATAGCTCTCTGGCCACTTCCACTGTATCTGCTTGGCCAAAGCAAACAGTGGCTGATCAAAGGTGACCACTGGTCTCTGTCCAGGATTCAGGTGTTCCACAGCATTCTTCACGACGTCCATTGAGTGCCGGATCATGGCCACTGTGTGGGCACTCTCCAGGAAGAGTGGAAGCAGCGACGTGGGGCAGATGACTCGAGCATCTGGTGGCTGTCGGCTGGCATGAAATGCAGCCCAAGATGTGTTGTCATTGTCCACTGTACCAGTGTTGTCTTCCAGGACTCGCTTTGCATTGCCTAGCCATTGGTATTCTTCATCAGTCTGCTGTTTGAAGTCTCCTCTGGTCAATGACGCCACTTTAGCAGCTGGGACAGGTGACTTCTTGATGCTGCTAGTGACAGGGGGTACATCAGTGTAGTAGTGCGGCAAGGGGGCGACTGTCTTGGACCGTGCATCTCCAGATCCTCCAACAATGACGATACTCCGATCCACTCCTTCACCAGTGTAAGAAGGATGTTGTATGAGGGAGATAGCGGTACCATGGAAGGAGTCCTTTGATGTTGTTGCACTGGGGTTGTGATCTATATTGTCTACAGCGGCAGTTGTAAACACTTTGCCACGCATCTTCGGAGGGCAGACCACTCGTTCTATGTGAAACTGTTGGCAGACACTGTTGCCCATCTGTGCTGAGAGCTGGAGCACTCTATCATAGGAGATGCTCAGGCCAAGGTGTGACAGTCTGTCGACCAATTCCTTCTTGCGTGTATGAGCATGCAGCATCATCCCTATGTATATTGGAAGTGGGGTCTCCTGTGCAACACTGTGCCTGACACTGGTGGATGATGTGGTGCCACGTGTTCGCTTGTGTTTGATGCTGTTGAACTTCAGTATCTGAGCTGTGGCAATTGCTGCAGGGTTAGTGTCTGCCATCTGTTCCTTGATGCTGGGTCCCTCTAGGATCATACTGACTAGGACAAGCAGCAACGGTGGCACAGATTCTTCTTGACATACTTCAGGGAATCCTGTGAAGGCCTTGGCTTCTCCAAACATGTGACGGCGAACAATCTGTGCAGCATGGGCAAGATGGACTGCATCACTATCACTGTCCAGCTCGCAGGCTGTGGCAAGAGCAGCACCGACATCTTCTTCAAATGCCATCAGGATATCTCTCCCCTTGGTGTGTGCCCGCATGTCAGGAAACTGACCCAACAGTCTCTGTTTCAGTCGTGTGGAGTGGACTCTCGTGTCGAGCTGGACTCCTAGCTGTTCCATTCTGGACTGATAGAGCTGGACAAGGTCAGCCAATCTGAATACTGGTGCCGTCTCCTCATCTTGTCTGGTTTCTTCAATGTAGAGGACGAGTTCAGCGAAGACAACTGCCGACATTGCTCGCTCTTGTTTTGTGTCCTGTGATCCTGTTGACTGGGCCTTTCTTGTGCGATTGTAAAGTCCTATCAAGCACTGTGGGTGATACTGGGCGTCCAACGCTATCATGTCCCCACCACTGAGACGGCCCAGCAGTTCTGTATCACCAAGAAGGCTTGCACAGGCACGCACCCGTTCGTCCATTTGGAATGTTGCAACTTTCCGAAGACTGTCAGCCCCAGCAGGTTGTTCACAGAAGAAGCAATTTTCTGGGACCTTCTTCTCTGTACTCGATGGGCGTGAATGTAACCTTGTGCGTTTGCATGCAGCTTGTTCCTCATCGCTCTCACATTCTTTCTTGAGTGCTCTCTTTTGTGCTCTCTGCAGTTTGGTATTGTTGTACTGGAGCCTGCATGTCTGATGATATTTTGCACCGTGTGCAACCATCGCAGCTTCAATGCCATGACCATCATCGAGTCTTTCCAGGTGAAATGATCCTGGAAGCTCTCCAAGTTCACTGAATTTGACCAAGTTATCTGCGAGTGAACTGTACCCACTCCCAATGTCTTTTCTCTTTGATTGGTCAGGTTTGGTCATTGTCTCCGTCTTGTCCTCTTGACATATAAGGCATAACTTCCAGTCAGTTGTGGTGAGGTGCTGTGATGTTGATGGTGAAGCTCGCTCAACATCAGCTAGTCTGAAGCTCTTGTACATGGTGGAACTGTCTTCTGAATCTGCAACGATACAATGATATGTTAAGATTATGCCGGAATTAAATTTTCACCCATACCGGAGGCAAGAAGAGAAATAAAATCACATGAGATTCTTTAGTTAAAAAATATTCCCCAATTTATTGAATATTTACAAAACATTTGAATTCATAAATTCTTACAATATTTACACAGCCAAGATTTAAAATAAATCAGTCTAAACTCTTATTAGGTTGGACAGTACATTTTCCAGACATACCCCGTTCTGTTAGTTACAGCCTTCGTGT
Source organism: Imbricaverruca yamaguchii (assembly GCA_034440575.1). Lineage (NCBI taxonomy): Eukaryota > Metazoa > Arthropoda > Thecostraca > Neoverrucidae > Imbricaverruca > Imbricaverruca yamaguchii. Next base: position 91,718 of record JAOTOL010000922.1, read on the forward strand.
TAAATTCAGAACATGTCAAAACTATAATGACAACATTTTATGGATTTTTCAACTTCTTATGTTTATTAAACTGGCAACGTTTCGGTGAATATGCTATCACCTTCTTCAAGCCTATGAGGTAAATGATACATGTAACAGATTATATACATTTTTATAGAATAATTAATGTCACTGATAACTGTTGAGTAAAAGGTGTCATCACATAATAATGTTCAGTAAATAATAGGAGATAATTAAAAGGTAATTAAAAGGTAGTGGGCTCCTAGCAGTAAACATAGGTAATAGGCAATAGGCTTCTAACAGTAAACATAGGTAATAGGCTTCTAACAGTAATCATTATAGGTAATAGGTTGTGAGTTGTTATATTCTTAAAAGTTCATCATAGGCTGGAGGAATAAAATATCCATTGTCTCTGTTCAATTCTGGCTTTTGTCTTTTAATGTGAATGGCCTCCATCAAAACTGTCAGTGTGGAATACACACTTCACTCAAAATACTACTATATATAAAACATTTCTAATTTAAAGCCTTATAGTAAGAATTTCACATAAACCCCCAAAAAGTAAGACCAGGTTGGCTATTAGACAACCTGCCTCTGTCGTGCCCACCAGACAAGTGGTTTAGCCAGCACTTGAACTTGTTAACATGACACTGTTTATGTACACGTATCTTCAGTACCGGTATATACCTAGCCTCAGATACCAGTACACCTAGCCTCAAATACTAGACAATGTAGCATGTCAGTATTATACCTAAGACATTTACAGAACTGAGACATTCTTTTCAAAGTATTGTGTTGAATCCAATATTTGCCTAGATAATTTCCAAATAAAATTATATAACACACTGTGATAGATAATATTAAGTTGAAATTGGTACCATTGGATTCCTTGCCCCCAAAAACATACATTTAGATACCAGAATCAAGTCAATAGCTGCATTATGTCCAGAGATAATAGCAAATGTAGATTTCAAGTGGCGGCCATTTTGAAATCCAATATGGCGGACATAAAGAGAGAATTTCAAGTGGCCCAATATCTGAAAATGTTCGCAACATATTAATGTACATTTGTGCCAAATTTGGTGCTTGTATCACAAAATGCACAATTCTTTTGAATATTTGGGCTAAGCCGCCCCACTATAGTGGTATTGGAGGCGGTTGTAGATTCAAGGCTGTGCGACTGGGCCATATAGATACTTCAGACAGTCTAATGTACTTAGGTGGCGTCAATTGATGGACAGAGTGGCGAGGGAATAAAGTCCAACCCATGTTATGAGGTCAAATGCGGCCGTACCGAGCGGGACTTCAAGGGCCAGAAGAGGAGGATGCCAACAGGATGGAAGACATGTTGGCGTGATAAACAAAACATATGATTAAGCTAGGGTGAAGGAGGGTAATGGGTGAATTAGAAGTGCTCTTACACCCAAGGTGAGTAGGAAATGTGGGAGTGTAGCGCCTAGATGCGTGGGTAGGCCACCAGGGAGGAGAGATACCGTGGTAATGGTTAGGTGGAGGAAAAGGTCATGCTGGCTATTCTGAGGCCAGTGAGAAAAATGACATGTGAATGAGGTCTCATGCCATTTTCACACATGTCACCATGTCACATTACAACTTAGGTCTCCAAATGACACTAGTGATGTACAGAGTCGAACTCTACCGTCGCATTAGTGCGGTCGACCTCCAGAGAGAGGGAGAGAGAGAGAGAAAGAGAAAAAGAGAGAGACAGAGAGAGAGAGAGAGAGAGAGGTGCAGGGAGAGATGCAGAAATATATATATATATATATATATATATATATATATATATATATATATATATATATATATATATATATATATATATATCTCTCTCTCTCTCTCTCTCTCTCTCTCTCTCTCTCTCTCTCTCTCTCTCTCTCTCTCTCTCTCTCTCTCTCTCTCTCTCTCTCTCTCTCTCTCTCTCTCTCTCTCTCTCTCTCTCTCTAAGCTAAAATAGATGATGAGGTCTGAAAATAGCTTATGAAATTATAACATTGAAGTACGAAGATACATAAAAGTAGCAAACAAAAAGCAACAAAAATTGTGTGTCAAGAGTGCAGGTCAACCAGTTGGAAAAAGCAGACGCTATTATGACATGTAGCTATTGGACACAGTGCATTGCAGATAAGCAGAGAAACGAGGTATAATTGCATGGTTAAGCACGTAAATAACAATTTCGGTACATGTACGGCTATAGTTGTCCACTAGATGTCGACGCTCGCGCACGTCAGCCGACCGGTGAGCACGCTGGTGTGCTCGAGGTCCGCTACAGGAGTATTATGATTAATTGTTGATTAATTCCAATATAGTTACTGATAAGCTGCTTTTTTGCCCTGGGTCATAAATCTACCTGCACATTAGTTATAATTGGAGGATATGTCACAGACAATCTTTGAACTACTTGGAGTGGTATGTAACTCGTGGATGGTCGGTGGACCCAGTTTCATAATATTGTTCCATTTAACATCGTGTGTGCCTGAAGAAGCTTCGCATTTTCCCATCAGCATATGAGCATATGAAGGCTCCATACTTGATGGGTGGCCAAGTGCTATCAGTGACTCAACAGGAGAAGGATTTAGGTGCTATTCTAAACACAAAACTGGGGGCATCAGAACAAACCCAGGAAGCCAGGAAGAAGCCACTGAGAATGCTCGGGGCAATAAATGGGAATGTATCATACAGAAGTGAGGAAGTCATCAGGAAGCTTTATTGTGCATATGTCAGGCCACATTTGGAATACTGCATCCACGCTTGGTCTCCTAGCTATGAAAAAGATTGTTGGCTTTTAGAGAGTACAAAAGAGGGCTACAAAAATGGTTAATGGCATAAGCAACCTGGCATATGAGGAAAGATTGAAGAAATTGAATATGTTTTCACTTAGATATAGAAGGCTGAGAGGAGATCTCATCGAGGTCTTTAAATTTGTCCATGGTCTGGAGAGGGGATATTTAGTGGAAATGTTTGAATTGAACAGAAATGATGCAATTAGAGGTCATAAATTCAAAACTAAAGTTAACCACAGCAGAACAAGGTTAAAGCAGACTTTCTTCACCAACAGGGTAGTAGAACACTGGAACCAGCTGCCAGAACACATTGTCAGTAGCAGCACATTGAACATCTTTAAAAACAGCATAGACAATCATTATAAGAATAGAGGGCTTGCTTTTCAGTATTACAGGGAGGGCTGATTGACAGATTTGGTAGGCAACTGGTTCAGTGTACAGAGTGCAACCAAGAAGGGCCCTTGTGGCTCATAGTTGCACTAATCTTTTATGTCTTATCAGTGACGGAAATTATATTAAATCTGCGAATGTGACCAACAGGCCATTTCTGATGTATCCTCTGCCAACGGATGCATAATTTTGGGTTTCTGCAGCTTTATCGTGGGAGGAGGTGCCCCAACTTACCTGAAGAGAATCGAATGGTACAGCAATGCGACCGGATGCGAATTGGTGGATTATTTCGAATAACGGATGTTTTTCTCCTGCAGCATCAATTGACGTGTTTGTTTTTAAGTACTATGCTAACCGCACAACGCGAGCTCCATAATTTGATGTTTGTCAGAAATATTCACAGCATTGTGTTTTTTTCTTCCTTCCTTCTGAAATGTTTTCCACTTGTACCAACATGGCTATTCAGGCTGAGAAATGCATAATATGGCTACCACACTGCCACTGCTGTCCCTAGAGTTAAAGCTGTGAATTCCGGAACAATCTGGCAGTTTTAAGACCTTTCGATGCATTTTTGGAGAAACTGGAGGTTTCTCACCATGGAGTGCACTATAGCTTCAGAAGCAGGTTATTTTGAACATGACTTCGGAGTGTCAGTAGCTTTATGCTGCTATTGGTGGTCTTCGTGTAGTTGTATAGCTGCTCACTTTATTTATTACCGGCATCTTACCAAATTATTTCATCTATGATTGAGAACCAAACCTATGAATTTTGTACACAAATATAGGTAAACTAAGCAAACCGATATGGTGCATGGAACGTATACAAATACGCATCATACAAAGGAATTGTATATTATGTGCATAGATGTGCACTCATTATCGATTATATACCAGTATTTAATTAGCCAGTGCGAAAAGAGATATGAGTAGATAAAGCCCAGCATTGTTCATTCAGGATAGCAATGCTATTACTGTTAAGCGTCATTTTCTCACAAAAGTTACAATTTGTGGCGCACCGAATGGCCCTTGAATCATAGAAAATGTGCCGCTCCTTACCAAATGAATCCGGTAGGACCTATGTCCACAGTCCCTTCATATATAGCGGCAGCTTAGACTTCGTATTGCGCTCCTCGGAGACAAAAGTTCCACAGAAAAAAAATACTCCAGCCTGAAAATATGGTAGCCTAACTCTGAAGATGCTTTTTATCTTGAGGAAGACGGTTACTAGGGCTCGCTTTTGCATGTTGTAACTTAGGACTGTACGGGATTTGACTGATGAAAACTTAATTTTTTACACCTCCGGTCATATGGAAAATGTTGCACGTGACTCTCCAAGCCAAGATTACATCAGATTTCAAATGGAAATCAGGTGTGAATTCCTATACACCGGTCGTCCCGATTTCGCTGCAATGCTATCCTTGTGTATATCGGACCTCACGTATGCGTATGGACTGCATATGCGAGTGCGAAGCCACCCACCCATATCTGGGTAGCTTAGTAGGTGAGCATTTCTATTGAAAGCTTTGAACACTTGTGAGCATTGCATGGTGCTGAAATAAGGCCGTGATTTTAGCGATTCTCTTGTCTAGTCTTTTCCCTAATGAGCTGCGATCGTAACCGGAAAAGTGGCCGCACCAGAATACTTGCCACCACCTCCAACTGGACTGATAGGCTGGTTCTACCTATTCCAACAGAAGATATATATTAGGGTGGATTGAATGCAACTTTTTGTTTCGCAAATCAACTTCCGCGGGCTCAAAACACGTGCCCGTGCATCGGTAGAGACAAGACAACACGATTGCAAAAATATATAATATGTTCTAGATACCGCGCACGAATCGTTTTCAAAAACATTTCTTCGCCGCCAGGCGTCGAAGTCTCCATTGATTGAAGCATGGCACGTAAAAAGATAGCACCACGCGCGTCGGACTCCGCAGCTGGCGCGGACCCCTCTAACGTGTCGCAACTAACCCCTCTAACGTGACAAAAAGGGCGTGCAGCAGAGTTCAGAGGCGAAGCAGCTCAGTGACATGGACGCAGACGTGGAAGAGAGCAGTGAGGACTCTGAAATGGATGGTGTGGAGGAGGCTGGTGGAGGAGGCTATTCTGATTCGCTAAGCTCTGATGACGACGTCTGTGGTAGTGGAGGACAAAACCGCCGACAGCTTCCCAACTTCTCGCGAATGTGTGATCGGTATGGTACCTCTGACCGCTCCGGTGCCGGCTTGCTGAACGCAGCTCTAGTAGATTATGGGATAATCACACACAACAGCAAGGCTGAGCTGGTTGACCGCAATAAAATCCGGCGACAGAGAGACAAATGGGGTAAGAAGGAAGTGGATGAGAGCTCAAAGGAAAACCGACGTGATCGCCTGGTGGGATTTTATTATGATGGTAGGGAAGATATAACGCTGAATAGAGTGGGTAACAAGAACAAGATGGTCAAAGAACTGCATGAAGTAGTCGTTGCTGAACCAGGCCACCGGTACGTCGACCATGTGTCTCCACAGAGCGCCGGTGCTGCGGACATAGCCAAAGAGATGTTGGCTGTCATTCAGGAAAATGATGCCCATCCAGTGGTGATAGGGTCGGACGGCACATCGGTGAATACAGGCCGCAATAGCGGTGTTAACAGGAGGATTGAATTGGGTGTTGGTCGTCCTCTCCAGGAAGCTATTTGCGGCATACACACCAACGAACTGACGCTCAGACACGTGTTCAAGGACGCTGATGGCGAGACGAGTGGCCCGTCCTCCTTCAAAGGGCCGATTGGTAAGGCCATTCAGGGTGATTTGACTGCACTGCCCCTTGCTCAGTTTAAGCCTGTGAGGGGTCAAGTGCCTCCCATTCCAGCCGATGTTCTGAAGGAGATGAACAAAGACCAGCAGTACCTGTGCAACATGTGCATGGCAGTCCAAGCAGGACCAGGACAAGTCCTCCAGCGTGTGCTGTCTGCAGACCCTGGTCCAATCCATCAGGCCCGCTGGGTGACTCTGGCGAACAGGATCCTCCGCCTGTACGTGTCGACGGAGTCGCCAACGCCGAAGCTAGTGAGGGTGGTGTTCATGATACTGAACCAGTACGTCCCTGGGTGGTTTATGTACAGAGTTCGCACACACATCAGTGATGGAGCTAAAAACTTGTTCGAACTGATCCGTCTGTCGAGGAAGTTGCCTGAAGATGACCGCAACATTGTGCAAAAGGTTCTGAAACGCAACGGGTTCTGGGCACACAGTGAGAACATCCTCGCCGCCATGCTGACCGACAGCCGACATGAGACGAGGGTGGCGGCCGTGGAGCGGATCAGGATGTGCCGAGCCAAGAGACGCGAGGACGATGACCCGGATGACATCAGACAGTTCGTCGTTCCGGACATCAACTTCGATGCCGATGACTACCAAGAAATGATCGACTGGACAAATGCAACAGAGCCACCACTGACCATGGACATGTCAGACGAGGAAATCACAGCGGCTGTGCAATGTGAACACCCCATGGACTTCAGCGCATTTCCATGTCACTCACAAGGCGTGGAACGTTGGGTAAAGGAGGTGACAGATGCGGCACAGAAGAAGGCCGGGTACTCGGCACGCCATGCTCTGATTCTGGCCAAAGCACGGTCCAGAGCCGATCTTCCGGTGATGGATACAAAGGACTTTTACAGCTGGCTTCAGGGAGCCGGTCGTTCCTGAGTTCAGCTTCGCCATTCTGAGGTGACCTGTCGCCATGATTTGGTACCATAATCTATTGCCATGCGTTGAAAGTTGAAAGTGTTTCCTAGACAAAACGCACAGCCGATATTCAGGACGTCTGTTGATGATTGAAATGATGGTTTAGTTGATATGGTGTGTTTAAATGGTTGCAAGTACAGAGTTAGGCAGACTCGTATTTATGTTCCTACATAGATGGTGGTGATCACAAGTTTCCGAAAACTGCAATGCAATAACTGCAATAAACCTCGGTTGAACGTATCTCTTGTTATGCAAAACTGAAAACGTGGCCAAAAATGTAAATATTGTGCACCTCTAATCACGTAATTGTTGCTGACGGTTCATTACATAATTAAAGCTTCGGTGTTATAGACATGCAGACACTAGTAAGCTTGGCAACGGTAGCCGAGAATTAGTGGGGGAATAGCGTGAACAAGACTTATGGTGTTATGTTCTTATAACAAGGCAAAGACTAATGGAGACTTCAATGCTTGGCGGGGCTAAGAACCGTTTCAAAAACGTTTCGTGCGCGGTATCTAGAATATTTTTGAAAAATGTTTAGCCGCGATTTTCCGTCTATGAACATTCACGCGCACGCGTTTTGACCCCGCGGAAGTTGGTTTATAATTTTCGATCCACCCTAATATATATGTGAGTGCGGGATACGTTTTCCAGCAGGTGAGTTTGACCATGGGTGTAACTTTATGTATATATGGGGTGGCAGGTGCCACCCCATCCATGAAAAATGCCCCCCCATTCGATCCAAGTGCCCCCCCCCCCACCCATGACGGCAGGCGTTGTACCAACATCGGAGCTTTAATGTGCCTGGTGACATACCGTGCCGGACGGCAATGCTGTCTGCTTTCACGCTGCCATTTGCTATGAAGGGAAAATATCCATGCTACTGCGAATTGGCAGCAATTTGGCAGCGTGGTTGCGAAATCCGGCTAGTTTCCCCTCCGTATCTGTACCCGTAGTATGTCCGGCCCATGAATTAGTGATTTATTTTCGTAATGGCAATTGCATTGCTTTACATGCATTACAACATAAATATTGAGTCAAATGGTTTGCAGTAATAATTTGATCACGTCCGGAGGTGAATATGAAAACGATTATTTAACTTTCTAGAAAGTGAAGTGAAAGCTGCGTAGCATTTACCAAAGAAATACGTGACCTTGGCGTCTTGGCGCGCATCAACAATAGAAGAGTTGTGGAATGTGGATCTGTGGGTGGCTGAAGCTAAGGTGCGAGGGTCAGCGTCAGCGTTCTGTTGGGACGCTTTTGTAACTGAGACTCATCTACGTAGATGTGTTTGCTATACTTTCTAAACGTCAAACATGTCTCAAAAGAGGAAGAATGTGCAAAGGTCCATATTGGACATGTTTTCGAACAGCAAAAGGTAAGCACATAAGGGGCTCTCCCCTACATTAATTTCACCTTCCTGAAACGCTTTCGTCCTCATAGAAGGGCGTTGAGGTTGCGAAATTGTATGGATTTAACCGGTTTTTGCAATTTTCCTGAAACAGAATGATATGGGTAATGGAGTGCATCATGGGCATAGGAACGTTTCAAAAAGTGGAGGGCATGGCACAACCGTCCCCCTGTTCTTACTCATAGAGTGCATGAGCAGCACAGGTAATCAGGCGCGTATCTATGGTGGGGGGGGTGGCGAAGCTGGCAACCGCCGTCCCGCTACTCCCGATTTTAAAATAAAAATCACATGAAAGTGCTATTTTCTCGAAACCTAAGCGTGTTTTATCATAAAACCATCTCATACGTCGCAAGCTGCCCAAATCCGATAATTTTTTTTTTATTGAAGGACATTTTTGAGATTTCGCCCGCCTCCAAGAAATTCCGCCCTCCCCCAAGAAAAATCCTACATACGCGCCTGCAGGTAATTATCAGAAATCATTCGCCCCTACGAATGAACTGAATCGCACTGAGCGTTGATTAATCCAGTTGTCACATCCTCAGGTCACATCCCGACCCCGATCCATCTAATCAAGAGGACGATCCACAAAGTGCCGAGGCTGTTGGTGTCGAACCACCATCAACAGTCCAGGAGTCCGTCACCGAAGATCCAGGGTAAGCTGCGAACACTGCGAAATCATCCCTCGCGGGAAATCTGGAACTATTATTTCATTACTACCCATTAGATGGCCAGCTCATCCAAACCCCTGTTGTGCAGGCTGCACCGCCAGACCCGCCGTGCCCACAGCGCGCGCCCTGGGCGCCACCTCACAGGGCGCCGCACCTCACCCAGGCTTAAAAGTTAAATTGCGAGTTCCTGCGCATACAATTTCATACGAATGCATCACAATTTGTGCCGTTTCGCGGCGCAAACCCAACCAGCTGTGCTGCTTTCTGAGGCGTCCCGCATCGACAATCCTATTGTTCTGGTACATTTTGTGCGGATTGTGCGAAAATATCCATTTCCGCTCTCGCACCGCTGGCGACGCGAACAGAACAAGCACGTGTCTTTTTTTCGCGACACCGACAGCCAGTTCCGAGACCCTTCTGCTGTCCTTAAACTTTGTCTGAGATTGGGCCACAAAATGCCTGCAAAATTAAACATTTCTGGGCCGCTTCGCGACACAAACTATAAACCACAACCACACTAACTTTACCATGCTCTGCCCGTTTAGTTCCGGATTTCCGATTGGAACCAAGAAGAAAATTGATAGTCTTGCCATACCAGCTGTACCTACTCGCGCACATGTGTCATGCAAATTGCAAACTAAGCGTTCTTGTGCATCTGTCATCGTTTTGAAAAGGTTGCTGAAACGGTCACACATGAATGGCTTTTTATTGTCGTTATCACGTCCACCACGTCCTTATCCTAATCCTTCTCTCTTCTTCCACAGCCCGTGCGCTCCGTCCACGTCCGAACCTGTCAAGCCGCGTCAGCCCGCGCCTGAACGTGGGAAGAACTTTCAGTTCTCAAAGTGGAAGAAGACCTACCCGTGGCTGGTCAACCACGATGGCAAGTACGTCATCTGTCGCGAGTGCACCACAGCGCATGGGCTAGGGCTTCTGTCAGGAGAGCCACATCTCGATCTGGCCTTCATCTCGCGGGGGTTCAAATCGTGGAAAAAGGTGCCTGCTGGCTTCTCCCAGCATGCGAGATCACGGTCTCACCTAAGGGCTGTGGAAGCCCTGATCGGACGCGGACGTAAGAACCCTACCCAAGTCCAGGTACTAAGTGGGCATGCGAAGGCGGTGTATGAGGCGCGAACTGCGCTCGATGCTATCTTCGACGCAATCGAGTATCTCGCCCGCCAGTGCCTTCCGCTTCGCAATCGAGATAAGGGCTCCAGCAACCTGCAGGCGCTCCTGACCACGATGGCCAAGAAGGACCCAGCTCTGGAGAAGTGGCTGAGAAGGGACACGCAGATGTACCTCAGTCCGCAAATCCAGAATGAGATACTGGAGCTGATGGCCCACACCATACTGAAACAGACTGCGACGGAGGTCGGTGCTGCTGAGGCGTTCGCCATCATCGTCGACGAGTCGACCGACGTGTCCCGGCAAGAGCAGGTGTCGCTGTGTGCCAGGTTCGTGGATCCAGGCTGTGAGGTCCAGGAGGTGTTCCTCGGCTTTTACAGCACCGACAGCACCACAGCCGACACGCTGGCGAGGCTGATCCTGGACGCTCTCCAGCGCCTCAACCTGCCCATTGAGAAACTCGGGTCAGTGCTACGATGGGGCTTCAAACATGGCAGGGCGAATTAGCGGCGTCCAAGTCCGCATCAAGGAGAAGCAGCCGAAGGCACTGTTCATCCATTGCGCAGCACACCGTCTCAACTTGGCCACCCTGACAGCCGCGACCCCTGCGCTCAGAAACGCGCTCGGAGAGGCGTCGGGACTTATCGAGTTCGTTCGCAGCTCGCCGAAGCGCCTGGCCATGTTCGAGCAGCACCAAGAGGACACGGCCGCCGGACTGACCTCATTTTGCCGCACCCGGTGGACCTGCAACGAGCGGAGCCTGACGTCACTCCTGTCCAACTGGGCTGCCGTGCTGGCTACGCTGCACGCCATCGAGGAAGATCCCACAGCCTCACCCGAGTCGGCCGCCAAGGCCCATGGCTACCGGCGGGCGATGGAAGAGTTCGACTTTTTTTCATGGCGAGCCTGGGCCTGCGCGTCTACCAGCTGGTCACGCCGGTGATCACAGCGATCCAGAGCAGACAGGAGTCTGTCACCGGCGTCCTCAGCAAGGTCAGACTGATGAGGGAGGCCGTGCTGTCCCAGTGCAGTGAGGCCGTCTGCGACCGGTTCTGGTCCGACGCTGTCGCAAAGGCTGACTCGCTCGGAGTGGATGAGCCGCGCCTGAGACGGCCTGTCAAGGAGCCGCAGCGGCTGAGGGACAACGACGATGAAGAAGCGCCGCCGAAAACACCTAAGGAGCGCTACAGCCGTGAGTACGACGGCGCTCTGCGCAGCCTGGCAGCTTCCATCAAGGACCGGTTCACCAAAGGCGACGACCAGGTTCTGCAAGGGGTAGAGGCAGCCCTGGCTGGAAACCAAGACGAGGGCCGGCGCGCAGCGCGGTTCTACGGTCTAGATGAAGAGCGAGTCGTCCTTCACCTGCGGTTTTTGCACGACGCTGGACGCAGGCCAAAGTCACTACAAGATGCTGCCGAGATGATTAGTGAGCTGCAGGATCTGGTACCGGAGGCGGCGCGTCTGGTGCGCCTGGCGCTCACAGCACCGGCGACGAGCTGCTCCGCGGAGCGTTCTTTCAGCCTGATGAGAAGGCTGAAAACCTACATGCGTGCAACAATGGGCCAAGCTCGGTTCAACCACCTCGCTGTGTGCGCGGCGTACGGGCGAGAGCTTGGGGCTCTTGATCGGAAGGAACTCCTGCGAGAGTTCGTTGGCCGCAGCGCTCAGAGGAGGCACGCATTCGGTCTGATCTGAGCAGAGCAGACACTGGATGTGTGACGTGACGCGTGACGCGCCATGCGTGTTGACGTGAGTGATAAGATTGCGCTGTCGTGGGGCGTCAGCGACGTTGGAACGTGTGACGTGTTAAATTGTGATGCACCAATGGGATATAGAAGTGCGCCGTCCTGTCATGAGGCATGACGTAACGTTTTCATGGAAGATCTTCGCTGAAGTGATCAGCTCTAAGTTATGGACAAATAAAGATAAGCCTTTCCCCTAATTTTAAATGTCTAAGTACGCACTGCACAGCTGGATGAATGGATGTCAAATCTGCCGACAGAGACAGCGGCGGGCTGCAATGTATGTACATATATGGTGTGATTTGGTCCAAATTGGTAGTTACTGCAATCGGGCCATTTCAACCTTACACTCTGGAGGGAAAACCATTCAAGGTAGTCTTTCACACCAAATACTCAAAAACGTTGTCTCTAAACTGTGAAATAGAGAAGGCTCTGGCCTTTTCCAGAAAAGACAGGCGTTCAAAGTATTGGCCCTCTTTCGGCGTACCCTGTAATACCTAGTTCTGTATGTCTGTCCTGGGTCAGGTGAGGTATAAAAAAATGGACGAAGTGCCCCCCCCCCCCATTGCAAAATGAAAAGTTACACCCCTGAGTTTGACCCCGCTTCCAATTTGTGGCTTTCATGCAACATATTTCATGCTGACATATTCACTCGGCTCGTGACCGTTTCATTCCTACCCTGTGATCTGTCTCGCTCGACATCTAAAGCCATCAAATACCACTGATGTTCGTTCAGTTCGATGGCTGGATTCGACGTTTTGGGTTTTGCGTTTTCCTTTCCCTTCCTTTCCTTTCCTTTCCCTTCCTTTCTTTCCTTTCCTTTCATTTCCTTTCCTTCCCTTTCCTTCCCTTTCCTTCCCTTCCCTTCCTTTCCTTTCCTTCCCTTAGCGTTTTCCTTTCCCTTCCTTCCTTTCCTTTCCTTTCCTTTAACGTTTTCCTTTCCTTCCCTAGCTGGATTTAGCGTTTTCCTTTACGCACGGATTCGATGCGTGCGGTTTTTTTCGCGATCGTGTGCGCTGTTCCCAACCAGTGCGAAAGGAATCGTCTGTCAACACCTCACTTCCAACGCGATCTCGTTTCCAGGTACCTGTATTTTGTCATGAAGTACTGATCACGACGGCAACGCACCGAGGATCTTCTCTGCGCGAGACAAACTCGAAACGCCGCCGTCGAACGCAAAGCAAAGCAGACCAAGCCGAATAGGGACCATCCTCCGGACGCCGGCGCACGCTACTAGTAGCGGTAGCCGTAGCCGTAGCCGCCGAGTCCGTAGCCGCCGCGTCCGTAGCCGCTGTAGCCACCGTAGCCGCGGCTGCCGTAGCCGCTGCCGTAGTGCCCGCCGTGATGGTAGGAGCCGATTGACCGGCCGAAACGGTGGCCGTGACCGTATCCGCCTCCGTAGCCGTAGCCGTGGCCGCCGTAGCCGTAGGCGGTCGCAGCCGCAACCATGGCGGCGAGCAGAACCAACTGAAAAGAACAAACCTCTGATGAGGAAAATGCATCCCTTGTACGGCGAACTTAGTTGGCTTGTTGCAGGCTGCTCCACCGTGACACTATCACACTGCCCAGCTGCTCCACCGTTTTACTGACCCACTGTCCCACCGCCCGACAGCCCGTCGCACTGTTCGACTGCCCCACCGTCCCACTATCCCACTGCCCCATCACCTCGCTGTCCCACCGCCAGACTATAAGCGGTCGCAGATAACCGGAAGTCCGCACTGTGTCGAACCCGCAACTCTTCCGTCGGGAAAGACGCCTTCGTCGCTGCTATGCGCATTGGCCCTCCAATGAAGTTTAAGAAAGGCAGTCACCATTTCCAGCTCGATGTCAAGATAAAACAGTATCAATCGCAGGTGTTGGGCAGGAGGCACGGCACATCAACTATGAATTGAAAGCGCAAGGCGCACACGGAGTGATTTTCATACTGTGCTGCCATATGAAGCTGCTGGCAATTGTCCTTCAGCCAGGAATGCAACACTCTATTGCCCGTACGTCTGTCCTGCCCATGGTTTTGGAAGAAATCCAACCACTCCTATCGAGCACACATGTGAACAACCCTACAAAGTGGGTACAGACCAGGGAGCTGTCCGCAAGGGCCACTCAATGACCAGCCAGCGTAACCAATCCTTCACACTGGAAAGCGCTCCGGGCGGAAAACACGGTCCGACAGGTGAGATTTGAACCCAAGACGCTTCCGACTCAGTTGCCTGACTGCGGCGCAGTCGCGCCCTCCGTGCGCCGTGCACGGCGCACTTACCATCAGCTTGGCGTTCATGGTGAGAAGCTGTGGCTACGACTCGGTCAGCTGGAGAAGTGGTGCCGACCGTCCGCCGCGGCGCGCTTATATGGCGCGTCGGCGGCGCCGCGACCTCCGTGCGACCCGGGCCGTGACCGGGCCGCAGGGGGCGCGGCCGCCACTGGGCAGGGCGTGGCCGCGCCTCCGGCGGCGCGGTTCGCGGATCACCAACCAGCCGGCGCCCCGGCGGCGGCCCGCGGTTTCGCGGCGGCGGTGGGCGTGCTTCCGCAATGCTGCGCTCCATCGCGCGTGAAGGTGCGACGTTGCGGCGAGACAGGCTGGCCGGCTCGGTACGCTGGCATTGTGACATAAATCTGCACCGTCAAACATCCATGCCGCCATGAGATGGGGAAGGCGCCTTAACGCACTGCGTTAGACACGAAGAGGCAACATTTGCTGGACACCTAGCTGGGCCATGGCACGTGGTTAAGCCATGTCAAGTGCCTGGGTCATGTCACGCGGCTATGCCATGTCACACGACTATGCCATGTCACACGACTATGCCATGTCATGCGGCCATGTCATGTCACACGACTATGCCATGTCACGCGGCCATGCCATGCCACGCGGCTATGCTATGTCACACGGTTAGGCCATACGACGTGGCTATGCCATGTCACGTGGATATGCCATGTCAAGTGGCCTTTGTACCCCGAGCCGGGCAGCCGTTCGTCCCAATGGCAGTTGGCCGCGTGGTGGCCAGCAGGGCGAGTGTGTGTCGCACACACTGAGCGGCATAGCTACGAGACGGAGGGAGCCGACACACGCCGGGCGACATATGCTGTCTGGGCCTTCGGACCGGTTTCAACACGCAGCTACAGGCTGCCGTGACTATGCTATAGTTGTCAGTCGTATCTCAATTTGAAGGTTCTTTGTGATACCAGATACAAGCATGATATCTAAATCACGCATATTTCGCAGTGCTCATCCCAAGTCCCATCACTTCCTTTCGAGTAGAACGAGATCCGAAGACGCTCTACGAGCTACGGCCTGCCTTGTGGTCTCTTCGGACAATATTCTAGTCGAAAATTGCCCATTCTAAACGATAAGTTAGATACGCATTAACAATGTATGTGTATTTAGAAGAACGCTGATCGGTACGAGACCAGATTACTGGTGCAGTCGTTGTTTTCGTTGCTTAAATACATATTTAGTTAGGCATAGGCAATAATATAATCACATAGATTTGGAGGATGTGTTCATTTTAGGGAATTGCTATGGAAGCCCGCCATTTCTCTCGTAACTGACATAGCGTCGGGGAATGAAAACCATGGCATGTCATGACCCGATACAAAATAAATGTACAAAATGTGCAAGATTTCGGTCAACCGGCAACCCTGCAGGGCAGGTCAGAGTTCAATATTGACCATGACGTCTAATGTTGCAGCTTCTAACGCGTTGTGCACCAAGAATATAGGACTTAAACTAAAACTTAGAAACTTAAAAACAAGATGTAGTTCAGACTCATGGAAATACATCCATGCATCAAGGTCTAGTTACTCCATCACAGATCAGGTCAAATGTGGCATTCATTAAGGTCAGGCCAATCCACCTCAGACCAGACCAAGCAAGACATGCAAACTGAAAAGTCCGAATGCTTGCTGGGGTGACTGGACCAGCCCAGACCAGGGTTCCATCGCATAGCAGAGCTTGTCGCGTGAACTCTGACTCCGACACACAATTAGGAAATTCCAGTTCAACGGAAGAAGTTTGACCGAGCGCTGAACCATTTGCCATCAGCAAACCATGCGAAGTGCAGCTACGAGGAAAGCTGGGGATGTAGACAAATGAGCAAAACAGCAGAAATGCAAAATGTGACCGCGGATCGGGTCTCTGGGTCAAATGAATCGCTAACTGGAAAAATGTCATTGTCGGTGCACCCAGGCCGTCCGTCGGGTGCCACGTCCCCGGCCTTTTTGGGCCAACTGCTAACTGATCCCCCCAGCCGGGGGAGGTGGGAGCGCGGAAACGCCTAGCCTGGAAATACAGGGTCGTCCCAGGACAGGGGAGAACAATGCAGGCGGCCGTTCTAACCACGTGAGTTATCGGGGAAGCGAAAGCCTTTACAATGAATTGCAAAGGCTCGTGAATGATCTTTTCTAGGTCACATTGGAGAAATGTTCGCTTAGCCTGATTCATGCTGCAAACGTATCACAAAAGGGCATGTTTTATCGATAAACCTCAGCCACGGTTGATCTGCGTCAATGAGTTCGCTCGATTATGAGGACTTCGGTGAGACGCCTTGACCTGGGAATATATACATTTGGAGAATAATTTCTTCCTTTACTAATTTTGGCCACAAATGTGGAAAAATTGCCTTGCTTATGCTGGTTGTGGCCTTGAACTATTTTCCTCCTTCGCAGGTATTTGTACGGTTCTATTTTTGGTAGGAGAAATATTGCCAGATCTGGTAGAGCTTTATCATATCGGGAATCGATGCACCTTGCACTGTGCAGTTGTTTTCTTTGCCAGGGGCATCACCATTTGTCTTATATTTTCCCTCGTGTGGATCCAGTTGTTTCGTAAGCTGAAGTTGTCCTTTCGCTGAAGAATCTTATCCAATCGCAAAAATATATACCAGGTGGGGGAGGGGTGCGCGGTCGGAGCTCGGTTGTCGGTGTGTGCGTGTTGTAGCAGAGATTGAGTGAACCATGCTCCCCTACACTCACCCACCAAAGTTGAAACCTGTGACGCAGCCCCCGCGCTGCTGACCCACCTAGGCACTGACGATTCCCGAATATCTTACTGGGTCACACATCTCTAGCACACATATCAACTGTTTTCGTCAATCCACAACATTGTTATGCTATCTCACAGGTACTTCACCTGATCATTTGTGTTTTCCTCTGCCAGCTTTCACAGGAAATTCCCAGCGACGTGTCTGTCTATCTCCTCGCAGACTACTTGGATAGTGTCAGCTAGACTCAGGATTGTATGTTGGAAGAAAACAAAGCAAACGGACAAGAACACATGGGCTCAGCCCATCAGGAGCCGGAACAATATAAGCCTTCTAAATGTTCGGGCTACATTAGCATCAATCATTAATCAAGGGGGCGCTTCGGTTTGAAGTTTGGCATCATGTTCAATTATTGCAAAGCTGCCATTTGACGCACAATTTTCACTGTGCATTCCCCAAATTATATCGCAACATATATTGCTGGAATAAGTGAAAAATCACGCATAAATAACATCTGAATAGTGTTTTGACATGAAGGCAGGTGAAATATTACACGTCACAAATAAATTAATGTATTATTTGACCTAATAGAAATCAAGAGCAAATAGTCACGGCCACCAAAAACTAAACTGAAAAAAAGAAACATGCTACAGATCAGTGGCGTCGCCACGAAATTCTTCCAGAGGGCGAGATCGAAAGGGGGCCTCCTGCTCCCCGAAAAGGGTCCTCCATTGTGTCAGGGCCTCCTATTCTTTTTAGGCCCTTAGTATGGTTCGGGAATGGGAAACTGAGAGCTGGAGGGCCTCCTTTTCGTCCTGGAGGGCCTCCTTTTCGTCCTGGAGGGCCTCCTTTTCGTCCTAGAGGGCATCCTTTTCGTCCTGGGGGCCTCCTTTTCATCATGGGGACCTCCTTTTCGTCCTGGTGGCCTTTTCGTCCTGGGGCCTCTGTGTCAATATTTGGCACTAGCTTGATTTCTGGGGCCTCCTACCCTCTCCTAGGTGACTTCTTTTTACAAATTAGGGGCCTCCTCCTGGAGGCCCCTAATTTGTTTTATCTCTTTTTCGTCTTGGGGCCTCCTTTTCATCCTGGAGGGCCTCTTTTCGTCCTGGGGCCCTCCTTTTCGTCCTGGGGGCCTCCTTTTCGTTCTGGGGGCCTCCTCAAATTTCAGGGGGCGGCGTCCCCCAGTCTCACGGCTGGGGGGGCAATTTCCCCCTCTGCCCCCCCCCCCGGTGGCGACGCCCCTGCTACAGATACAATGTATTTTTCCGCATGATAAATTCCAGCCTATTAAAAGTTGTGAAATGAGAATTATTTGCAGTAAACTAGCCGAAAAGCAACGACTTCAGTGCATATTAATCAACCATGCTTTCAGAAATGATATCATTGTTCCGTTATCTCGCTTGGGTATTTGTGCTTTGCAATTTCGAAGGTTATGCTAGGCACCATTTTGAAGATTAGATCCAAGGGTAGGGCATGTTAACCCCTTCTCAATGTATGTACCCACTCAGGTACTTACCATAATTTCCTCAGGTGGCCACCGTCCAGGCGCCACACCCTTGCATGGAGAGACCCAACAGTCCAGTAAGCTTAGGTCAGCCCCAAAAGTCGAAAGCAGTTAGGTACAGCACGGGTTCCACACCCTTGTATGGAGAGACCCAACAGTCCGGCAAGGTTAGATTAGCCGAACAGTCGAGGGCAGCCATGTGTCCATAATGTGTTGTGTATTATGTACCGTTATGCGTAATGTGTTGTGTATTATGTACCGTTATGCGTAATGTGTTGTGTATTATTTGCCGTTTCAATGACCTTCTCATCGCCGATCATAAATTGGTTAATTTCCTTAAGGCTATCGTGGGTGGAGAATAAGACACAACGATAAATTTTCCCAGCTTGCTCTTTAGAAGCAAGTTGCGCTGGACGCTATTCATTAAACTGCGATGCAATGGGTGAGCCACAAATATTGGACATTGTCATTTTCTCTGCCTTTTCTTGCCTGTTATAATGTTGGGTTTTTCTCGGCATTGGTAGGCGTGTTCCAGGGCACGAGTAGTCTAGGGGTACGTTTCCGGTCTCACAATCGAAAGATTGTGGGTTCGAGCCTCACCTGTCGCTACTCTTCACCCGCGACCAATCGCCGTAAGAGATTGGCGACGCTACATGACTCAAAGGTCGACGTGTCGTAAAGCCAATAACCACCATGCAGGCGTGTCCAAGAGCCACCGTTACAGCAAACCGCTTGTTGCGCCAGCTTTTCGCGCGATCTGTTGAACATTGTGGCTTCGTTCAAGGCCGGGTTGAAATGTGCACCTGCCGCGTGGTACGAGGCCGAGCATCCGGCCCGCCAATACTCGGCGGTGGTAACTGGTGCTAATTGGTGCAGTAGATGTGCTCCGACCCGTGAAGCTCGCAACAGTGGGGGTCGGCTACACCCAGTCCTTTCTCCTCTCGCACCAACAGTGGGGGTCGGCTACATCCAGTCCTTTCTCCTCTCGCATCAACAGTGGGGGAGCCGGGGCCTGACGAGGAGCTTAAAGGACAAAAACACTGTAAGTAACTGCGCATATGGAAAAATCAAAATTAAACCGAGAACTCGCCCAAAGAGCCTATTTCAAAACGAATTTGCACGTTTTGGGAGGTCTCAACCGAGCAATAGAGTTAACTCTACCTATGAGCCAGGCCGTTCTTGTCCCGTCCTACCTACCAAACGACATTATAGCCGTCCTTGCCGAAGGAAAGAGAAGCGCTGGAAGTTTAGTTGACTTTTCCCGGCTTCCTCAGTGACACAAGTGTCATCTCGTTCATCATGCTGGTTCTCCGACTGCCGGCTGGAAAAGAGGTGTTGTTCGGTGCACTTTTCATGACCCATTTTCCATACCTACCTGTCACCACGCATGCCCTTCAGATCTAGCATGCCTCTTCGTAGATGTGCTCTTGTGATCCGGAGGCCTTTTGCAAAACATTTGCGCGGCTCTCCAACTCCCCAATCCACTTAACAGAATGTCGCTCATTGTCAAATGATCACAGTGAAATGTTGACCAAACGACCACTATCGGATCCAAAACCATGTACTAATTTTCAGGCGATGCTATTCAGTTGAAATTATTGCTTTCAAAATGCCCTCCAATTTGCTGTCATCCTGGGTAACGATCGTTGGTGTAGATGTCGTTCTAGAAGCATATTTGTCCACAAATATATCCCATGGTTTCCATACATCTGATGGCTTCAACAGGTTTTCATTTCAAACCAGACACTGGAGGTAGGAGATGAGATGAGATGACCTGAGCGATTCACTCACATTACGGGATATGCCGATACCGGTGGGTTTCATTGACCCCTGGTTTTGTCGCCGATCAGCATCTCCCATCGCCCATCATCACGCCATGCTGTGACATGTCCGAATAAAGACATCCGAAGCGATTCGACGTGTCATGTCCCTTAAGATCACATTTCACTGGCAATATTAAATTGCGATTTTCGGATACTGTGCCGTTCGTCAAATAGTCAACTTGTCAACTGTACCCAACCGTTCTTTTCTCATGCCTTTAATGGGAAAACAAGGATCCTTAACGCGGAGCAGGTACACCTAATGGCTACAGCCTATAGCCTACCCACAGCGCTCACGGTGGTTCTACCAGTGATCAATGCTGAGTGCCGCGAGGCATGCCTACCTCACGTACCCTACACAGATGCAGGAGACCCGTCTACGTCCTGTCCACGCTCGACAGACGAAGCGACGCGTGCAGGTGACCGTCGCCGCTATCGGAGTCCTGGCCGTGGATGCCAGTCCGCCGCGCGGCGAGGGACAGGTGCCAGATACCAGTAGATACCAGTCCGCCGTAGATACCGCCATCGGCCTTCCTCTCCGAACGCGCGTCAACGCTGACGCACACGTGTCGGAGCGTACTGGAGTTGGCCGCGCCCCCGGGTCGCAGTCAGTCGGAGCCAAGGTCGGCATCAGACGAGCTCGCGGTCAGCAACAGGTCACAGTCTGACCTCAGGTCAGACAGACTGTCACACTTCACGTCACAGTCAGTCTGACCCCAGGTCAGAGTTAGTCAAACCCGTGCGTGGTCGGCAATAACCGAACTTCACGACACGGTCGGTCGGACTCGAAGGCAACGCCAGCCGGATCTAGGGTCAGCATCGGCCGAACCCCAGGTCAGCGTCAGCCCGAATCACGATCAGCTTCAGCGGGAGTCCAGAGCACCGGCAGGCGGACCCCAGGTCAGTGTCGGCCCGACCCCAGGTCAGTGTCGGTCAGGCCCCAGGTCAGTGTCGGCCCGACCCCAGGTCAGTGTCGGCCCGACCCCAGGTCAGTGTCGGCCCGACCCCAGGTCAGTGTCCGCCCGACCCCAGGTCAGTGTCGGCCCGACCCCAGGTCAGTGTCGCCCCGACCCCAGGTCAGTGTCGACCCGACCCAAGGTCAGTGTCGGCCAGACCCAAGGTCAGTGTCGACCCGACCCCAGGTCAGTGTCGGCCAGACCCCAGGTCAGTGTCGGCCCGACCCCAGGTCAGTGTCGGCCCGACCCCAGGTCAGTGTCGGCCAGACCCCAGGTCAGTGTCGGCCCGACCCCAGGTCAGTGTCGGTCAGGCCCCAGGTCAGTGTCGGCCCGACCCAAGGTCAGTGTCGGCCAGACCCCAGGTCAGTATCGGCCCGACCCAGGTCAGTGTCTACCGGACCCCAGGCCAGTGTCGGCCCGACCCCAGGTCAGTATGACATCTTGTATGAAGCCAGATCAGTATGAACCCAGGCGTTGTATGACATCTTGCTCTAATTACACGAAAATATGTGCAGTATATCAGCTTGCTCCAGTCACACGAGATTAGGGTCTGCATGACAGCTTACTCCGACCCAGCATCCAGTCATCGATGCCAACAATGGCATGTGCCTGGTCATCCAGGCCAGTGCACGCTTCTCACGTGAGACTAGTGACTCCATTATCGATATCTTACGAACTTACGACAGCGCCACGAGCCTCCCGTCCTGCGATACTTCGAACATGCCAACCTGCCGCTCAAATTATCTCGCCAGACTGGAGGTAAACGATTGGATTGTACTGCGGGTTAGTATACCACCCAGCCGCGGCACTTGGCGTACGCTCTTCCATCCTTTATGTTCATCCCAGCAAACATTCAGATTAAATTAAACCGTAAAAAGAGGGAACACATGTTTAAAAGTTTAGGATTGTGGCAATCCCCCAAGCTAGGTACATGCCCATTACGTTATTATTGCGTGAATGTAATGTGCTTGTGTCGCACGCAGCTCTTGCTCGTGGAGCAAGAGCTGCGTGCGACACAAGCACACAGCTCTGACAAGCTCTTGCTCGTGGAGCAAGAGCTTGTTTCGGTCAAGAGCAAGAGCAAGAGCAAGAGCAAGAGCTCATGAAAATATATTTTGTTTCGGTTTGGCTGCACAGCACTGGTCCAACTCCAGGCTGTTTTGCTGTCGTGGTACTTTCTTTCTATTGAATGGCATGCGTGTTAAGGTGTGCAAAACAAAGTACAGCGGGTCTACCATCGTTCTGTAGTGTACCAAACACCAGTGGGGTCTATGATGTGAGCCTGTCAGAAAGCATTGGAAACACGCTGAAATCTGAGCTGAAATTGCTGCGATAAATTCAACTTCTTGCGCGAAGAGGATGGCTTAATAATAATTTGGAATTTCCCTTTATGGTGCTATGTTACAAAATAGGTCATTGAGGGGAACATTGGACATAGGAAGGTAACTGCGCATGCAAAATTGTAGGAAAAATATCCCCTGTTGGTAGGCTTCGGTAGTGGCTTCAATTCAAATTCAAATTCAAGTCAGTAGCATATTAGCTTCAATGTCGAATTTTATAAAAACACGCTTATTCAGCATCTCGGAAAATTGCATTGTGATCTGTTGTCAATTGGACATCGTGGTCTGTCGACGATTGGACATTATGTTGCTGGCCGCATTGCACACTGTCAGGATTTATCCAAAGGAGGGACGAGCCAATAACGGAGCAGGTGGCAAGCCTAGCTATTGTGGGCAGTTGCCAGCGGGAGAAAAAACTCCAGTGAGTCAATTTCTCGCCTGTCCTTTTGTTTCGCCATAGTTCTCGCCTATTCCTCCGGGACTGTCGCTAACTTTCTCATAGATGCATATCAAAGGCAGTGTCATCCACTATCAGGTGATAATTCAATTAAAATGCTCTCCCGTGGTAGTGTTGTTGTATACATCCCTTTTAGCCCACTACGATACTACCGATGAGGCAATGCTAGTATCTTACTCTGCACCACTTACTCTGCACTACTTACTTACTCGTCTCCCCAGAATACAACTATACGCTGGCCCTGAGTGCCAACCGGACGCGTTTCTCGTGCAGTTTGTACTTCCGGCACGCGTCGTGAGACGGCAGCGATCCGTGTCTGGGCTGGCTGGAGCCGGTCACTACCGAGTACTCGGTACTGTGCGCTGGTCACCATGGCCACTGTCGGGTGAGACGTCTCCTCGGAAACATAACATATATATATATATATATATATATATATATATATATATATATACGTGTTTGTGTGTGTGTGTGTATATATGTATGCAAGGCCACGAGTGGTACTGTTTGTACGCGGCTGAGTGGCGAGTGGTACTGTTTGTGTGTGGTTGAGTGGCGAGTGGTACTGTTTGTGTGTGGCTGAGTGGCGAGTAGTAGTGTTTGTGTGTGGGTGGGTGGCGAGTAGTAGTGTTTGTGTGTGGCTGGCGTGGCGAGTAGTAGTGTTTTGTGTCGGCGGGTCGGAGTAGTGTTTGTGTGGCTGAGTGGCGAGTGGTACTGTTTGTGTGTGGCTGAGTGACGAGTGACATAAAGACATACAAGATTAGTGCAACTATGAGCCACAAGGGCCCTTCTTGGTTGCACTCTGTACACGAACCAGTGCCCCCCCAAACACTCAAACACCCCCCCTGTAATAATAAAAAAAAATAGCCCTATATTCTTATAATGATTGTCTATGCTGTTTTTAAAGATGTTCATTGGGCTGCTACTGACGATGTTTTTGGGCAGCTGGTTCCAGGGTTCTACTCCCCTGTTGGGGGAGGAAGGTTGCCCTTAACTTTTTTTGGTTTGGTTTAATTTCCTTTTTAAATTTATGCCCTATTTTTATCTCTTTTCTTTTAATTTAAAACTTTAAAAAAAAGTACCCCCCCCCCCCCCAAAACAAATAAAAAACTACCAAGAGGGGTCTCCCCCCCTTCTTTATCTAATAAAAACAAAATATAAAATTTTTATTTTTTTTCATCCTCCAACAAGGGGTTTGTTGCTTAAAACATTTTTTTAGACCCCTTTTTTGTTCTCTCCCCAAAAGCTAACAATTTTTTTCATACTAGGGGACCCACCTTTGATGCAGTATTCCAAATGGGGCCTCCCGTACACACAAAAAAGCTTCTTAATTCCCTCCTTCCCTCTTATAAAATACTTTTTTTTTTATTGCCCAGGCCCACTACACTCCTCCCCCCCTCCTTCCTTGGTTTTGTTTGGCCCCCCCCGGTTTTTGTTTAAAAAAAAAACCCTACCCCTTTTCCTCTTTGGGCGACCCCCACAACTTGGCCACCCATCAAGTATGGAGCCTTCATATGCTGCTTACCTACATGCATGATTTTGCACTTATCAAAGTTAAATTTCATTTGCCATTCTTCGGACCACTTCACAAGTTCGTCTAAGTATTTTTGCAGCGAGATATGCTCATCCTGACCTGTTATTGCCCTAAATACCTTCAAATCATCCGCAAATTTCAAAACTTTACTGCTTAGGCCACTTTCAATGTTATTTACAAATATAATGAACAGTAATGGCCCTAGTACTGACCCATGGGGGACTCCACTAAGAACATTTTGCCATGATGACTTTGTACCATTTAGCATCACTCTTTGCTGTCTATCTCAAAGCCACAACTCTATCCATTTTAAGATGCTACCTGCAATACCATGGGACTGAAGCTGTATCATTAACCGTTTATGGGGTACCTTGTCAAAGGCCTTACTAAAGTCAAGATATGCTACATCAACCTGATTTCCCTGATCAAATTGTTCTGTGGCGAAGTTAAAAAAGTCCAAGAGGTTTGTGAGACACGATCGTCCTTTTCTAAACCCATGTTGAGTATTTTGAATCAATCTGCTACCTTCCAGATAACTAACTATTCTATCCTTGATAATTGATTCGAGTACCTTGCATACTAGGGATGTGAGACTTATTGGCCTATGGTTTTCAACTTTTCCTCTTTCTCCTTTCTTGAAAATAGGAACTACATTTGCCCTTTTCCAATCGGTTGGAATTTCATTATGTGAAACTGATCTACAAAATATTATACTAAGTGGAAATGCCAGTTCCTTTTCAGTTTCCCGCAACACCCTAGCATAAATTTCATCAGGTCCTGCTGCCTTATTTTGCTTTATTTTCCTGATATGATTGTAAACAACATCACTATCAATGAAATCAACATCATTTGTCAGATCCCATGTCACTGAACTATGGTGTGTGGTCGGCAGATTGGTCATATCTTCCAATGTAAACACTGATTTGAACTGCTTGCTCAGCTCCTCAACCATCTCACTGTCCTCACCCAATGTAGTCCCGTTTACTTCCAGTGGACCAATTGTGCTAGAAACTTTACTCAGCTTGTAGAAACTAAAGAACTTTTTACTGTCCCCATTACAGTTTCTAGCTAAATCCAGTTCTTTTACTCGCTTTGCTGCTCTGGTTTTTTGCTTCACAGTGTCTCTAGCTTTTCGATACGGTTTTAGATTAACGACATTTGAGGCTTCTTTAAAAACTCTAAATGCAGTTTTCTTAGCCTTAATTGCTTTTATCACGTCTGGTGTAAGCCATGCTGGCTTTCCTACCCTTCTTTGCGTCTTTGCTTTTGGGGGACATGTCTAATCTGAGTTTCCTTCAAGTATGATTTGAACTTTTCCCACATTTCACAGGCATTTAAATTGGAGAATTCTTCTTCCCATCTGATGGCACTTAAAGCCGCTCTCATGCCGTTAAAGTCTGCTCTGTTGAAATTTGGAACCTTTACCAAATTATCCTTGATAATTTCCCCTACATGTGCCTTGAATCAAACTATGTTATGGTCACTTTTTCCCAGAGTTTCACCTACAGTCAAGTCTTGAACCAAGTCACTTAAATCCGAGAATACAAGGTCCAAGAATGAACCATGCCTGGTAGGTTCCGATACAAACTGGTGTAAGAACAGGTCCTCTTCAAGGCATTTCCTGCACATTTTGCATGATGGGGTGCCAACACCAGCATATTCATAACCTTTTAGATTAAAGTCACCGAGAATAAGGCACTTCCTCTTAAAGTTTCTACTGATTTCCTCACAAATCACCTTGTCAAGCTCCAGTTGCTGAGAATGTGGCAGGGTTCCTGATCGGTAGAAAGCTCCTATCCTAAGAATATTGCTGTTGCCTTTTCCCACAGTGACATCAAGCCAAATGGACTCCACAGACACATTTTTATCCCCACCTGCTACTTTTTGAGAACTGAATAAGCTATTCATATAGAGCATTACACCACCCCCTTTCATTGCTGGACCCCTATTGCACGAAAACATATTGTATCCCTGGATCTCATAGTCCTGTAAGTTATCTCCAAAATACCCTTCACTGACCCATGCCTCCGTAATGCAAACAAAATCTGGTTCCTCCTCAGCAACATAACACTTGAACTCATCAAATTTGGAACGGATACTCTGAGCATTAAGCATCATACACTTAACAAATGCTCCATAACCACCTTCGGCTTTTTCATATTGAGGAGTTCTTTTATCACTAGATGAACTATAACTCTGTCCCCTTGAGTTGCTGCTGTCCCTATTTGCAGACTTTGAGGTTCTATTTCCTTGGCTGACACTATTGGAATATTCCTGAGTTGGCAATGCAATTTCATCCCTCCCACCCCATTTCCTAGTTTCCCTGAAGGACATGCTCGTATACTTTGCCTAACACATGGACTCCCTTCTCAGAAAAGTGCAGGCCATCCCTCTGATAGAGGTCCCACGATGCATAAAACCTGCTCCACTCGTCTACAAATGTAAAACCTAGCTCATCGCAGAGCTTTCCTACACTGGCGTTAGCTGCCAGTGCCCTAGAGCTCCACTCAGGGGAGGCTCTAGCCCTAGGCAAAATTCCTGTTATAATGACTCTATTGGTACCCTTGAGGGTGGCCAGAAGGGCCCTGTACTCCCGCAGAAGCTCCTCACTCCTAGTCTGACCTATGTTATTTACCCCTACATGCACTATGACTGTACCACTATGTGGTACTGCACAAACAGTACCACTATGAGTGGTACTGTTTGTGTGTGGCTGAGTAGCGAGTAGTAGTGTTTGTATGTGGCTGAGTGGCGAGTAGTACTGTTTGTGTGGTTGGAGTGGCGAGTGGTAATGTTTGTGTGTGGCTGAGTGGCGAGTGGTAGTGTTTGTGTGTGGCTGAGTGGTACTGTTTGTGTGTGGCTAAGTGGCGAGTGGTACTGTTTGTGTGTGGCTGAGTGGCGAGTAGTACTGTTTGTGTGGTTGAGTGACGAGTGGTAATGTTTGTGTAGATGAGTGGCGAGTGGTACTGTTTGTGTGTGTGGTTGAGTGGCGAGTGGTACTGTTTGTGTGTGGCTGAGTGGCGAGTAGTAGTGTTTGTGTGTGGGTGGGTGGCGAGTGGTACTGTTTGTGTGTGGCTGAGTGGCGAGTGGTAGTGTTTGTGTGTGGCTGAGTGGTACTGTTTTGTGTGTGGCTAAGTGACGAGTGGTACTGTTTGTGTGTGGCTGAGTGGCGAGTAGTACTGTTTGTGTGTGGTTGGAGTGACGAGTGGTACTGTTTGTGTGTAGCTGAGTGGCGAGTGGTACTGTTTGTGTGTGGTTGAGTGGCGAGTGGTACTGTTTGTGTGTGTGGTTGAGTGGCGAGTGGTACTGTTTGTGTGTGGCTGAGTGGCGAGTAGTAGTGTTTGTGTGTGGGTGGGTGGCGAGTAGTAGTGTTTGTGTGTGGGTGGGTGGCGAGTAGTAGTGTTTGTGTGTGGCTGAGTGGCGAGTGGTAGTGTTTGTGTGTGGCTGAGTGGCGAGTGGTAGTGTTTGTGTGTGGCTGAGTGGCGAATAGTAGTGTTTGTGTGTGGCTGAGTGGCGAGTGGTACTGTTTGTGTGTGGCTGAGTGGCGAGTGGTAGTGTTTGTGTGTGGCTGAGTGGCGAGTCCGCTGAGCCGCGTCACTGAATGCGCTCATGGAAGGGCCGATGTTCCATTGTATGAGGGTGATCGGGAGATAGGCACCGTCATGTGCTGTTTGTTTACTGAAGCTCACTGAATGCAGTCAAGACAGTGACAAGGATTCCAGGAGAAGTTCCTTAAGCAAAACGGCATCCTGCTTCGGCTGTCGCGTGGCTGCACCAGCTCCTGCTCCTCCCACCGCAAGTCCACCGGCTTCGGCATCACCAAAACCACCTGCAACCTCTGCTGCGGGGAGGACGGCTGTGACGACAGCGCGCCGTCCACCTCCGTCGTAGAGTCGTGACTCGAGCTTAGTACCGCGAATTCATCACAATCATGACTCTAATATAGAGACGTGACTTCATGATGGGCACAGCTGCGGTGTCACGCCTCTATCCGAGCAGTGATTTCATTCTGGGTCATGGCTCCACCATACCACCGGACTCTATCCAGCATTGAAGAATGACTCCATCACAACCATTTCTCGATTTAAGCCACGCCTATGACCATGATCACATGAAAACGTCTGTGATGACAGCATAGGATCCTCAGAATGAATAGCGCGATGGCAATATTGAAATGCTCTCGAAGAAGGAATTTCCACTGTGTGGGAGAAATCTGAAAATTATATAATCCTCTTGAAACGTATTTCTTCGAGAACATCCCCTTGGGTAAGCATTGGAAAAAGGCAGGGCTATTCGACACGTGACGAGCAATTTTTTGTTGTAATCAGACCAAGCAGACACGCTGTAATAAAATATTTATTAGGTCGGAGATTCAGTGAGGTGAAAGCCTGAAATTAGGTATAGATTTGCACCCGATGCACGTACCTAACTGCCATAACCCTTGCGAACGAGATGTTTTCATTCCTTGACCCGATGCCAGGTCATGAGTCATTTCACACTTAGTCCATTGTGAGTAAATAGTACGTTCACAAATCACAGATAAAAAGCGTCGCGACCAAACAAGCCGAAGTCTTCGCATTTTGCCTAACGATGTGCGTCACAAATCGACATCGAATTACTTCTTCGTCTCTTTGACCTGCATGTGTCCTTGGAATTTCCACTTTCTACTCAAGTTCCACCTCCACTCATTTTCCATTCGAGTGCTACTAGGTATTTCCAACGATGCGCACAGGAAACAGCAGGAATTATTATGCAGAAGTACGGAGAGCTTACCGAAATGAGCCGGGGTTCATCCGCCTCTGTGATGCTTGATGCATGGACATTGGTGTTGATGCACTATCAGGTCTGTTGCTTTGTGAAAATGGTTAGTAGTGATGAAGCAGAGTTGATTGTGTTCAGTAACATTCGCAAGTCGAGTGGTATCTGTTGACTGCATTGAGCGTATTGATTATGTTGGCGAGTTGTTTGCAGTGTCTGGCCATTACCGAATATAAAGACAAAGACAAAGACATAACAGATTAGTGCAACTATGAGCCACAAGGGCCCTTCTTGGTTGCACTCTGTACACTCAAACAGTTGCCCACCAAATCCGTCGATCAGCCCTCCCTGTAATACTGAAAAGCAAGCCATCCATTCTTGATTGTCTATGCTGTTTTTCTATGCCGAGACACGTCAGCCCGTGGCGCCGCGCTCAGGCCACCTTGCCTCGTGTCCAGCTCCAGCGACCTCACCCTCGCTTGTACCCAGCTGCTGCAGGCGACCTTACCTTGCCTTGCGCCGAGCTGTTGCAAGCCACTTCACCCCCTCTTGTACCCAGCTGTTGCAGGCCACCTCATCTGCTGTGCCCAACTGTTAAACCAGCTAGGGAGGCTTCCTGGTTATTTACATCAGGGGCAAGAAAACCGCGTAGGTGCAAGCGGTTTAAACAAAATCGGTAATGGGCGGGGGGAAGTTCGGGTTGGCGCAGTCCAACGCGAATATTTGCCGAGATGGGATGGGAAGGGGAAACTGTGGACATGAAATTGTGCACATGAAATGGGCTGAATCATATATTTTGATATTCAATAAGTTTTATTAGCGGTTTTCAAGTAGTAGCATTGCTTTACATGAAAGGAGCGTCTTGTTCGTACCAAACCTCAAGATATCACAAACACCACAGTAATTCCACAGGGATATTCGCCCTCGTTGATTTTTTTTTGCTCAATTCGTATGGGTTGAGTTTTACTTTGAGGCTCCGCGCTACTAAATATGTCTGCATTAATGTCCCGAAAGCATGCGTTCCAACTCTGATGACAATAGCTTGCCAACGATGGCTCGATGTAGTGGAAAATGTTTTGCGCGCAACTCGGAAGTCGGATCACTTGGGTCGCTTATGTCCGCTGTAGTACCTAGCCTCGTCGGAAGGTACACTTCTTGGGTGCACAAACACCACCTTCGCCGGGATCCAGCCCAGTTAGCACACTTTACATGCGTTTAACTACGACCAGGTACACATCAGCCTTGTGCATCGATACAGACAGATATCGTATTGTAGCAGACGGGAACCTAACACAAATCTGAGCGAAAAACAGCCACGCGTCTGGCCATTGCTGAAGACAGTGGCGATTGGACGTGCCCCTAGTCCAAGGGTGGCCACGCGGCGAGATCCTAGGGGACGGAACGCATCTGCGTCAGTACGGGGATAGTGGTCTTACTACCAGGCTGCACCAAAACGCCGTCGAGATTGCTCGTGCCCTACCGATATTCAGAAAACTGAGCATTAGCTTCTTATCTGCATGTGTTGGAACGACGGGCAAACAAGAATGAGAGTCCTGCGAAAACGACCTGTCTGTGCGGAACGAATCCAAGCTGGTGGAGGCCCGTCTACAGACCAGACTCCTCGGTGAGCTCCTGGCCAAGATTCAAGCGACGACAACGATTGGCAAACACAAAGTGTTCCATGAACGGTAATTTATCGCACACAACACAAAGACAACTCGACAAACTTATTCGACGCAACCACCGGTTGTTCGGTGACGCTTAACCACCGGCTGTCCAGGGACTCCTGACCACCGGCTGTCCAGGGACCGCTGTCCACCGGTTGTCCGGGGACTCCTGACTACCGGCTGTCCAGGGACTGCTGTCCACCGGCTGTCCGGGGACTCCTGACCACCGGCTGTCCGGGGACTCCTGACCACCGGCTGTCCAGGGACTCCTGACCACCGGCTGTCCAGGGACTCCTGACCACCGGCTGTCCGGGGACTCCTGACCACCGGCTGTCCGGGGACTCCTGACCACCGGCTGTCCGGGGACTCCTGACCACCGGCTGTCCGGGGACTCCTGACCACCGGCTGTCCAGGGACTGCTGTCCACCGGCTGTCCAGGGACTCCTGACCACCGGCTGTCCAGGGACTGCTGTCCACCGGCTATCCGGGGACTCCTGACCACCGGCTGTCCAGGGACTCCTGACCACCGGCTGTCCGGGGACTCCTGACCACCGGCTGTCCGGGGACTCCTGACCACCGGCTGTCCAGGGACTGCTGTCCACCGGCTGTCCAGGGACTCCTGACCACCGGCTGTCCGGGGACTCCTGACCACCGGCTATCCGGGGACTCCTGACCACCGGCTGTCCGGGGACTCCTGACCACCGGCTGTCCAGGGACTGCTGACCACTAGCGACAACACAGCCGACGGCGATCTCTCAGCCGCAGCCACCGCCGGTATCGCAAACGCAAACGGAAACAGTGCGGCCATCGCCAGCAACGGAAACACGCGGGTGGACACGACGCCGCAGCACGTGCCCGTGGACACCGCCACGCGACCAGGCCGGCCAGCCGGACGGACGGACGGACGGACGGGTCGGCAATTTTCCGCACGGCAACGCGTCCGCACGGCACACTAGCGGCCAGCGTCGACGTGCGCACGACAGATCTAGAAGCGGAATGATCGCGCGGGCCGAAACGCTACTGGCCAAAGTCGGCCACCGGCCGGCGCCGGTCACACGGAATGGTGGCGGCAGCGGCGGCGGCCGTGCCGGCGGCCCTCACTCTCCACACGGACCGGGCGGCGGCGGGCTGGCGCCGCCACCCGCCGCGCCGTCTCGAATGCAGGTGCAGCACAGCACCAGAGTCGGTGTCGCGGGCCGCCGGACCGGCCCGCACGGCCGCCCCGGCGGCGGCGCGGGCGGCGCTCACACCTTGGCCTTGCTCTGCACGGGCAGGTACAGCTTGAACTCGGCCGGCAGCTCGTCCTCCGAGTACAGACGGTCCGAGAAGTAGATGCGTCGGATGCGGCAGTTGGCGTGGATCTGCACGCGTAGCGTCTCCACGTAGTTGGTGCCGTAGGCGCGCCGTGTGAAGTCGGCCAGGTTGAACTGAATCTGCGGCACGCGCGCACCCACACACGTCACCGGTCACACACTGGAAGTTGTTCCACTTTAGTGGATCTGGACGGAAACACTCCACCGAAATGTTCTACAGATTACACCAGACGCGAACACACTAGCAACATCGCCGGTTGGTTGGTTATTGGTTTCACGACACAGCGACCGTTGAGTCATGTAGCGTCGCCAATCTCTCACCCCGATTGGTCGCGGGCGAAGAGTAGCGACAGATGAGACTCGAACCCACAACCTTTCGACTGCGAGACGAGCAACTTACCCCTAGACTACTAGTCCCTCGCCACGTTGCTGCTGTATTACAAATGGAAGAGCTAGGCAAATATGACTAGATATTGAAGAAAAATGGCAGCACAAACCAAGCGTAGTCGATCTCATCGCAGTCGGGGCTGCATTAATACCGTATGTTCTATTCAAAAGCAAATTAATCGACATAAAACCACAATCGTATCGTATCATACCACCATACGATAAATTTACATGGAACAATGGCATGTTTCTCTCACACTTTTGTCCTATTTTCCGTGGCGAAGGTACCACAGAATGAATCGAATCATGCAGGCGACGACCAATGAATGTGCATATCGCAGTCAAAAGTACAACTAAACTTGCCGTTGTATTAAGTTTCAAAAGGATCCTTCATCTTATATTTGCTGACTGACTAAATTATAAGTATTGTTGCATCGCCTGTCGGTGACATTGACCAAAATGTAGCGGTTGGGACACACGAGGCTGACGGAACAAATCAAGCGTTGTGAAGCCATACAGCGGTTCATGGAATAAGCAAGAACAAAACTTCACACAAATTTCCTTCTATTTTGCTACACTGTAAGTGAAGTCACATTCCCTCACGAGCAGTTATTACCTACGCCTAGTGCGTGCATGGTATCCCCCCCCCATATCCGTAAATGTGCTTTAAAAATGTAAACTAGGCTGTCATTAAACGTTCTATTGTTAAACGTAATAAGGAGCAATGTGTATCGTTCTATCCATTACACGTTATATAGTGTTGCCATATAGTATTACTGGATCTTTGTCACATGCAAACTGAAGGCAGCTGAATGACCCACGAGGTTGACATTCGCTTTTGAATGCGAATGACAATAGTTCCTAGACATATACGCTCACCACCAACTGGCCACGACCGTTCCCAATTCAAATGTCCGTGCCCAACAGGGGCACATCGACGACAGTTCCCTCCAGCTACCTGATTCCAGCCCTCGTCCAGCCGCATGGGCATCGTGCAGATGAACGGCTTGACTCTGGTCGTCGACTGGTAGTTGGACGCCCTGAATCGCCGTCGCACGTTCTTGTCGTCGAGCACCTGCGGCGCAACACGGCACGGCTTCGGTGAGCTGATCACGGATCGGTTGGCTATTGAAGTTTAGGGGCGCATCGACTGCATCGGTCATGCAGCGCCCTGAAGCTTATCACTGAGATGCAGACCGATCCACACGCGTCGGCTTCAGGCGCGACTCAGACACAGCGGTCGGTGAGACGCCGGCCTTTCGTCTTCTCTGCTCTGATAAAGACAAGCCGAGTCGCTGCACGCTCTCGGAGTTCAGCTCCCTCCCCCGCCCGCCTCCGCTCCTGGGAGGGTCAGTTGGTAATCCAATTCGCCCACCAAGTTCCGGAAGCGACGAAGGGATGGCAAAATCTGACCATTGACGTCACACAATATACGGTTTGATGAGAATAGCAAGTTGAGTTATACTTTCGTAATAATTTAACGTCACATTAAACTAGATATTTGAATAATTATCGGTATAATTTATGCAGATCGGTTGCACGTTTTAAGTTGAATTGGTGTAATCGATGGAATGGCGGCTTCAGGAACCATATCCTTAAGGCTATGCCAGTTATAAAATATTGTTTTTTTCGTCAGGTATGAGATGTCGAAATGAGTGCAGTAGGGTGTAGAAATTTGTCATGCAACTATGCCAATTGAAATATTCTTTAAGTTCCTGAACCTCAACTTTCAAACAATAGGGTACCCATAAGTGCATGTTTTTCGCTTAATTTATGGGACACCTAATATAGGGGGCTATTGACAATAACGATCGCAATGCCATGGATTCAGCAGACCGCACTATTTAGCAGACCACATCATATGCAATTTCTGTACCTGGAACCATGCTACGAGATGCTTGTGTATCGCGATCCGTAATGGTGATAAGCATGTTACTTATCCAGAAATACTCTTGGAAATGAGCCACGGAGACTTCGTAAGCACACGTTAACAAGCACCATGTCTATACTTCCTGGGAAATGGTGCTCATTCAGTGCCCAGAAAGTGGTATATTTCACCCTATTTCACGAATAATTCATCACTGAACTATGCCTAACATGATACGTTATCCCGCACGGCGCCTCCGGGAACATTCAGAATACAATTATTCAGGAAAGAACATGTCAGCGGCTTCATTTGTACTAATCTGACGGAATGGCAGGAATATGGCAAGCATTGATTCAAAGGCAATATTCCAGTTTTCTGACTTTTGCGCAGCTATACAAAAAAAAATACCACCTAGCCCTACCACCCACCTTTCTTTCAGTCGTTTGACGCCAAACTACGATCCCGACTTCCGACCTTTCCGACTTCCATGTCATAGAGGAACATTTCCACTTAGTCTTACTAGATGAACATAAGCTGACCTGATCTGTGATCTTGTTAAACCGGTATTTGTGTTTCGATGACAATCCGCTTTCCCTGGCGCTTTCGTCTTTTTAAACTGCTATGGACATTTCTACAATGCTGCGATCAATATCAAAACCAGGATCCAATTTCCTATCAACATCAGGGACTCCCGAACTACACAAAACACATCACGTTCTAGACGATGGAACCTAATTGAAGTGCACTTACTTGAACCTCAAATGTGAAATATTTCTTGAGATTCTTTATAATCATCACCAAGAAGGGCAGCTTGATGCCGAGGGTCTTCTTCGGATCCGCCGGACATGTGATGAAGGTGGTGCTGTAAACATGCACAATGACGTCAGCTACACAATGATTATGAATCGGACCAGCGGCTCAGCGAGTTTGGTTGGTTATTTGGGTTCAGAGGCGTATGGACTGCGTTGGTCGTACAGCGCCCATGGCTCAGCGAGTTTCAATTCAACGTGAAATCCGGTTCGAATTATGATATCGAAATCCTGTTGGATTATAGCCACCGAATTACGAACCTAACTGCGACAGAATACGACTGGAAACACATGACATTTATATAAAGGACTTGCATCATCCATCAATATCAATACCTTATGATCAAGCCAACACCTTAGCCAAATCTGACCAGCCTAATAAAACAAGTTACTATAATGCTCTCAAAGTTACATGCGTGACATTTGGGCAACTTTGTTAACGCTCGAGCGCTATAGACTTTTCGTCAGTTACCTATGACCTGAACCAGGTACGGTCGTGTGGTCATGCCGTGCACATTAAAAGATCGGCTGTCCTGCTGAGGCATGACGTCTAGAGACACAAAAGGTTTCGCCCAAGATCGTGGGCCGCCAACAGACCGGTGTGAGTAACCCCTTCACGCTAGAATGTAGATGCATGACAAGCAACAACACCACATGCAACAATATCGTACACCATATGACACCTTAACCCGTCCCGTCCCGGGGGGAGGGGGGGTCTTCAACAGCCCACCTCAGATTTTCCGCAGATAGCGGACGAACGGCGCGGGGCAGCGCGCTCAAATTTGGCATACCTATTCCCACATCAATTTGACATCCTGATTCAAAACTTTTAGGTCAGGCCATCTAGGGTCAACGAGTTAGTCAAGGTCAAGTGAGGTCACCTCCATAAAAGTTCAACCAATCGTCACGCTTTAACGGATAGATATTTTAATAAAACGTGCAGCGTTTGCTTATCTTTACGAATGCAACAAAACGTACGGGTGGAACTTCATTTTTTTTCGTTTTTGACTACATATACATTTTTCATATTTGCCAAATTGCAGTTCCAATAAAGGATTCTGGCTAAAGTAAGCATTTTGTATTAGAGCAAGTTGACTTCCAACAACGTTTCTCGGTCTGCTCTACCCAATGGAGAAGGAAAATTAAAGAAAACTTTAAAACTCAAATTTTGAATTTTCAAAAAAAAGTGAGCCAAAAAATTATAGCCCTGGTCGATTTCGCTGTCCTTTTCTCATTCCAAATAATTTTTTCTTCTTCATATATCCCTAAAATGAACTCCCCAGAGTCAAAAACATAATGTAAGTCGTGAAAAGTCGTGAAAACCTAGCCCCTCCGGTAACGTCACTTTTGGGGAAAAATTGTTTTTGAGGGTGGACCCGGACCCTACTCGTCGAGCGCTTTCCGATGACGCATCTTTCGTTTTCGTGCGATGTTTAGTTTGGATTTTAGAGGGGGGTCTTCAACCCCCCGAGACGGGGTGTGAGGATTTGACCGGAAAGACGGCGCGGGTTAACGCACATGTCGGAGACACAAAACCTCCCAGTGTGACAGAGCTGCGCGCAGCTACATGCAGTCGGTGACGGTCTGCTTTAAATAACAAATTATATCCTGTCCCGAAGACACGACAATCCATCACACACGTCCCACATCTATCTCATCATGTGGCTGTGATTGGTGGTGGTGGTGGTGGATTGGAGTTTAGGGGCCCGTCGACATCAAGGGTCACTGCGCCCATAAGAGTGGCTGTGATTGATTGATTATTTGGGTTTAAGGGCGCGCCGACTACTAGGTCATTTAGCGCCCATAATCGAGTGGCTGTGGAGCATGTCCCGACACAAGACGCAAGAGGGCGCATGCATCGTGTCATCTAAGAAGAGGCTACGTTTAGAAGGAGCGCACGGGGTGGACATCACCGATGACTCCAGCGTGTGGGCTGTCACCTCCATACGTGGGCCATGAGAAAGGATGGATTTGTGCTGCGTAGTCCTCGACGTGAAAGCAAATTTTGACAGTAATTGAATGCAGACATAATGTTTTTTTTCAAACCGTTGACATCAGAACTCTAGTTTGGGCTTTCTAATGAATCTTGAGCACTTTGTCACAGAGCAGTTGATTATCAAACAGCACAATTTAATTTCGACGCAGGAAAAAAATCACATAATTTTATGAATAAGATAATGTTCTGGGTACAAAATATCAACGATCAGCATATTCTTCCAACCCTCGTCATGACATCCAGCCCAAGATGCAAGGCCGCGCGCGAGCGAAGGGCGAGGAGATAGGAGAGGGGAGAGTGGAGAGAGGAGAGGAGAGAGGAGAGAGGAAAGAGAGAGGAAAGAGAGAGGAGAGAGGAGAGAGGAGAGAGGAGAGAGGAGAGAGGAGAGAGGAGAGAGGAGAGGAGAGAGGAGAGGAGGAGAGAGGATAGAGGAGAGAGAGATAGAGAGAAAGAGAGAGAGAGAGAGAGCTGTGCATTGGCTCAGCTAACCTCTGTTGATACATATTCGGAAGGTGGACATCTGCTGAACTTCCAGCCATGCGGCCATGATGTGTTACTGACCGATCAAATATGAATATAAGGCCGGCATACCTCAAGCACTGCTATTCGTCACCACCACTCGGGTGGTATCGAGTTCGAACCCACCAGCTCTGACCGAAACGTCTGAGATTTTTGGTGGTAGTATGCCTACTACGTAACTCTGCGGAAACTTGTCATGTCAGAAGCATTTGGAATAAAGTATAGGCTACAATGGAATGCATAACGCTGATAAACCCAACTGATAGGTTGGTTGGTTGATTATGGTTTTTACGACACGTCAACCGTTGAGTCATACAGTGTCGCCTCGCCGATCTCTCACGCAGAAGAGTAGCGACAGGTGAGACTCGAACACACAACCCTTCGATTGTGGGATGGGCAACTTATTCCCAGACTACTCTTCCACTCACACAATTAATCAATAGAGTCCTCTAGAAAGCCTTGAAACCAGAAAGTACTGTATTTGAGCACATTTCTTTCCATATGGTTGTTTTTTTACACTGAAACTCTCACCTGACATTAGTGCCCGCAATTTCAAGCACAAGCGATTGGATGTCATTGTCGGTTATCCTTTTGATATGGCCATTCCGCACCTGAAAAGAAACATGCCTAGTCAGTGGGACAACATCTGACCACAAGATAGGGAAACATACAACATGAGCATCAACAATCAGTTTCCAAAATACAAAAGAATGAATATTACAATAATTGCATGAAGTGTTACCGGGGTAGTCATATCAGTAGGTATGTAGCTGCAACATAAGACATAAAGACATAAAAGATCAGTGCAACTATGAGCCACAAGGGCCCTTCTTGGTTGCACTCTGTGCACTGAACCAGTTGCCCACCAAATCTGTCAATCAGCCCTCCCTGTAATACTGAAAAGCAAGCCCTCTATTCTTATAATGATTGTCTATGCTGTTTTTAAAGATGTTCAATGTGCTGCTCCCGACAATGTTTTCTGGCAGCTGGTTCCAGTGTTCTACTACCCTGTTGGTGAAGAAAGTCTGCCTTAACCTTGTTCTGCTGTGGTTAACTTTAATTTTGAATTTATGACCTCTAATTGCATCATTTCTGTTCAATTCAAACATTGCCCCAAGATATCCCCTCTCCAGACCATGGACAAATTTAAAGACCAAGATGAGATCTCCTCTCGGCCTTCTATATCTAAGTGAAAACATATTCAATTTCTTCAATCTTTCCTTATATGCCAGGTTGCTTATGCCATTAACCATTTTTTTGTAGCCCTCTTTTGTACTCTCTCTCTAAAAGCCAACAATCTTTTTCGTAGCTAGGAAACCAAGCTTGGATGCAGTATTCCAAATGTTGCCTGACGTATGCACAGCAAAGCTTCCTGATCACTTCCTCACTGCTGTATGATACATTCCTATTTATTGCCCTGAGCATATCAACACCACATCAATACAAACATCAACTTAATTCACTGTATTCCTTTCATCAATACAAACAGCATATTGCCACAAAATTGTACTTTGTGTGAAGGTTGCTGAATAAAGGTCAGGGTTACTGAAATGAAGTCAGGTCAACATACATGCCTTTTTACTTGTGTTAAAAATTGAATTTTATGCTAATTTTATATGCAGAAAATTGCAAAAGGCATGTGATAATCAACTTGGTATAAAATGTGGCAAAGTGCATTGGCATTAGGTAAGATCAAGCACACGCACACGCACACGCACACGCACACGCACACGCACACGCACACACACACACACACACACACACACACACACACACACACACACACACACACACACACACACACACACACACACACACACACATACGTGTTTACCGTGACTAACGAGGACTATGACCTGGCGGTCACAAACGAGGACACCCTTTAATTACCACCGCAGAAGCATCGACTTCTTCTCGGTGATAGAGCAAGATCTGCCGAGTATGATGGAGGGCCGATTTTGGAGGAAGTGTCCAATTGTTGGCTCCCAGTGTGGATTGAATTACCGAGGACATCGGCAAAACCGAGGACATTGTGTGTCCATACATGTTTATCGTGAATACCGAGGACAATGTGTGTCCATGCATGTTTATCGTGACTTCCGAGGACAATGTGTGTCCATATACATATTTTCACTGGAACCAGCTGCCAGAAAACATCTCAGTAGAAAAAAATTAAAAACTTTAAAAAAAGCAAGAAAAATTATAAAAAAAGAGGGGTTTATAAGGGGGGGGGATTGGGAAGAGGGGAAGGTAGTTTAAAAAGAAAAAAAAAAAGGTTATCGTGAATACCGAGGACAATGTGTGTCCAAATGTGTCCATTGTGCACACCGAGGACTGTGGCCTGATGGGCACCAATGGCAACTTCCTTTGAAATGCGAAAACAGTGTGTTTGGTTTATCCTAATAAGTGCATATGTGTAGTCTTATGTGTCTGTCATAATTCCTGTGCCGAGTCCAAACAACCTATCCCAGCTGATTGGAAGATTCCTAAGCGTATCCTAATGTTCGCAATCGTGTGGGAGGGAGGGGGAATGAAAGCAAGGAAATTTACCGAATTGAAAAGCTATTAGATTATTGCCACAGTTGAGCGAAAATTGTATGGTATTTACACCACTGAAGAAGGCTTAGATATATCGCTCGATTATATCTATATGTCGTTTAGATCACAACGGTACTTTAAACCGAAAAGCGTCCAAAAACCACCGGAGGACTAATTATCATGTGCGCAAGCTGTACTATTCTCAATCTCCACGTCTACGCTCCCTCCTGTGCCTTTCAGAGAGGCGTTGATTAACAGAAGCGTGGTCAGGATGTGCCCTTTTGGCTGGTGACATCCTGGGTATGCCACCAGCCAAAAGGGCCATGTGACCGTGGAAAATGAAAAGTGAAAAGCCTGTCCCAAAAAGTTTTATTTTCTTATGCGTAGAACGTGTGCTTTTCTCGATAAGGATTTCACTACGATTTGTAGCGCACTCCCTATTTTAGTGAATAGTCGTACAGTTGTTTTGACGTAGGGTTTGAGCATTTTCAGTAGGAATGCAGGCATGCGATTACGCTTGACGTGGGATGTGCTGGCCCTCGCCCCGCGGCCATTGCAATGTCAGGTATGTCGACGCTACTGTTGCGGGCCAGTCGTCCGATGTGAGCTATGTCCAGTGCCCTATCCCTGTTTTTATATCCACTTCAATTACATATAATCGTGACTAATTTGAGCTGATTGTGCTGTGGGAAGCAATGATCCCAGATTCGCAATGCTAAGTGTCGAGGAAACTATGTCAATGCATTTCGAAGTAAAATATATCCTAAATTCTGAGTAGCATCGTGAAGGTATCAGCTACTTGCGGTTCCATTTCAATTCGCTATACCCAAATATTCAGGAATCGTTTTCCTTGACATCCTAACGGTTAGCTGAGTTAATTCGGTCACACTGGACCAGAGGCATCGCCACCGGGGTGGGCAGCGAGCGAGGGAATTTACCCCCTGCCCTGTTGAATGCGGCGTTCCTGACATCTGAGGAGACCCAGTCCCGGAAGCGCACAGAAAAGTTGAAGTGCTCTCTAGAAGAATGGCTTCACACTGAGGACCGCTACCATCCGCTACCATATTAAATAAAAGCAGATATTTCTGTAGGAAGTCCCACAAAAATTGATAGATTTGGACAGCCTTTCAACCCACTTTTCGGAGTAGTGAAAAACAATGTATATCGTCACACACTTTGGGGAGGTGGCTCGCTCATGAGCCTTCGATATCTGGGTCCATCATCGCTTTCCTCATCATCCTCCATCCTTCATCATCCTCCATTCGACATACGTACCCGCGATGTGGAAGGGCTTAAGTCTTCACACATTTCTGATTGGGGGCCAAAGCTGAAAACCTGGAGGCAATCCAATGCGCTTCCTGACTCAACAACGCGCGAAAGAGGCGGGAAAAGTTTCCCCTTACCGTGGGGTGGGAGGGGTGTCGCTCCCCTGACCTTTAAGGAGGCCCCTGCTCGGTAATACACAAAGCATTTGAAGTGTGGTTTTCAGGAGACGGCTTCACACTGAAAAGCACAACCAATCCGAAACATAATGTAAGTCAAAGCTAGTGTTTGTAGTTATCTCCACAAAGATCTCAGAGGCTTTTGTTCAAGGTCCTTCCTTTTGGGATCCTTGTATTTTGTGACAATGTGAAAGAAGCCATGCGTGCATTGGTGTAATATTGCATGTATTTCAGGGATGCACGGCCCTTACATGCAAGGGGGCGTTTCCTCATTGAGTTCCATGTTAGCAATCGCCGGGCCCAAGGTAGGGGCTCACAAAGATAGGATAGGTGCCCATCTTAAGACGAGTAGCCTCCTATTTCAACATTTTATTTAAGGTCACGATTACTGACCTAAGGTCCCGATTGGGATCTATTCGCTGGTAACACTCAACCAATGACATGCCAACAAATTAAACCCCACAGCGAAGATCGTTTTGACTGGTGTCACAGCAGTTGTCTCGGTAGTTAAATAATTCAACTAGGACAAAGATATGCCGTGATGTGCTTATTTAATACATATCAGCCATGTTTCAGGCTAGTTGTTCCATTATTAATTCGTGTCCACGGAAGTCAAGTACCGGGTTCAATGTAGGAAAAGCTGAGATGAGATGTGACAGTATATTTAGAGCTTTGATGAAATGGATTCATAGCATCCATGTCAATTTTACAAAACTGGTTTCATACATCCACACATGAACAGACATGCTGGGCACAAAACAAACACTGTTCTTCGACACGGCACTGCGGTATCTACTACACATCGAAGATGCGTCATACATCCTGCGGTCACATCACATCATTAGTCTGTTATAATCTGATGGGTGCCTGACATCTGATGGGACATGATTTTAGCTACTGTTGGCCCGATATAGAAAGCTCCAGAGCGAACACTTTCCGAGCATGAAGTAGCTCAAGCCGGCTTTCTCTGATCGCCCGTGCATGGCAGGCGGACACCGTGGAGATCTACGATCCTTCCCCGCAAGATTTCTGGCGCATTGGTGCTGTCAGGAAGTGGCGCATAAACCCAAGGACATGTCTTACGTACGCTATCAACTCGTCTCCATTCCAACTCTCGCTACACCGGAGTTACATGCTTAACGTCGACCTAAGCCACTCACGACACGAGCACTAAATAAAATTGATCGCTTTCGGTTCTTCTGTGCTGCAGTGCAGCTTCTCCAGGCACCGATGCAGTATCGAACATGCGGAAATATTTTTGCTTCGATGAACATTCGCGTTGTGCCTTTGGGTACCCCGTGGCACATCGTAGCCAGGCCGGCTAATAACATGCGACATCGTTCAACGACTGCGGGGATGTGCTTGTCCTATGCAGATGAGGACCGATGGTGACACCTAGGATTTTGACACTGAGATAAATTGAAATTCCGTCGCTTCCGAACTAAACTGAAAAGTTTAATTCAGAAAGTTGGTATCGAATAATGAACAGGGCTGAAGTAGGGGGCAGGGCATATCATTATCACTGGATGAGGGAAGGGCAGGTAAATAGCAATGCGTAGTATGGTACAGTCACCAGGATATCCTTCCCCGATATACACTGGATTTAACGATTGCTATGTGTGGAGGGATATGCAGCCGGGGAAATGCGGAGGAAACGTCCACCCATCCCGTCGACGCATTAGATGAGCTTTTGAGGAACATAACATTTTCTGGTTAAAAGACAATTAGGCGCTCCACAAGGGTACGTCGAAGGTACACTTTTCGAAGATTCAGTAATATACTTGCTGGGCACACGCACGGTTG
The DNA here is from genome assembly GCA_034440575.1 of Imbricaverruca yamaguchii. Classification (NCBI taxonomy): domain Eukaryota; kingdom Metazoa; phylum Arthropoda; class Thecostraca; family Neoverrucidae; genus Imbricaverruca; species Imbricaverruca yamaguchii. Next base: position 135,265 of record JAOTOL010000922.1, read on the forward strand.
CCAGACGGCTTGGAGCAAGATTTCATGTATTATAAAACACATCCAGAACGCACCAGTCGTTTACAGCCCTTGTTGAAATAGACGCAGCACGTGTCAGCCAGACTGGCCGCGCCGGCACAGCTGCGTGCTCATTCGTCTCACACGGTTAGGACAATTCGACTGTACTCGACGACTGTGCCTGACTGCGCCTGCACCACCGCCCCCGCCACGAGCCTCAGATCAGTGCCAACGTTGAGAGCCGCAGTCACCTGCAACAGTTGGATTGTCGTTAGGCACAATCCTAGGGCTAGGAAGTTCTGCAGTACAGTAGATGTTATAAAAGGTATATAGTATTTTAGTTTGTTACTTTATTTTGAATATCTGTAAACTGAAGGACTGAAACTGTTTTAGAAACAAAATGAAATATATAACATTTTATTTATAATGTACCTGAGTGGTGAAAATTGTGGTTTTTTAAATATTGAATAATGTGAAAAGTAGTATTTCGAATCCCTGGTCTGACAGCTCTCAGAAAGCATAACCCCTCAAATGAGACTTTGATAAAAAGTCTCATTTTAGACGAGAAGACTAAAATGAGAAGCGCTGCCGACTTTGACATCGTCTAGCTCATGTGGTCGTCATGATATGTACTGCCCCTCAGGGAATGTATTGTTGTCCTTATCCCCAGGATTAAAAACGCGGCAACACATGGACACCATAGCTTGCTATCCAGTGAGTCCGACAAATAACACGTTTGCCTTGTAGGCACGAATTTGAAGAATGTTCACCGGATCCTTCATCATGCAGCGACGAATATCTAACCCGGTGCACATTTGGACATAGGAAATTGTATCCTACTGTACCTTGCAGCTCACTTTCATAATCATTCCAGTTTTGCTACACATACACAAATTAGCGTATTTAGGGTGCCGTTGGGCCGTGCCCCTCCATCCCTTAGGCGCAAAAGGGCAGTTACTGGCTAACAGGGCGCCGAATGCGCCCTTTTGTCCCGCAAGTGGTGTGCCCGAAGCTTGGATGGGTGTTCCAGATGGATGAAGGATGTCTCAGGTCTGAAAGCAAAAATATGTTGGTGTGCAAGGGGTGGGGATTGCCCAGTAGTTACGATGTTGAGCTCTGGATGCAAAGGTCCGGGGTTTAACACTGGCACCGCTCTGGATATTTCCGAATCCCGCTGCCCACTGGCGACACAGTGTAGGTTCCGCTATTAGGCATGATTGTGCATACAGTGGGTCGTGAACCACCCATTAAGCAAAAAGTACGAAAGTGTGCGCCGTGGATCTACACTACGATCCCAAGGCCTGTAGCTGCTTTCATAAACTGAGGGTGCACACCCATGATCGCATTATTATGCAGGTTTCCGGTCGGTCCGAGCACTGTTCTCTCTTCCCATGTGTTTGGTATTGACTATATGCGATTGATAAGTGACATTTCTATATTTCGGTGGATTATTTTAAACCAGGTGTGTATGCCTGACTAACGAAATTGTTTCCTTCGTTGTGAAGCTATTGCAAAATCATGTATTTATGAGATGATCATGCCATTAAGTATGTTTTCTTTCTTAAAATTTAATGTGGCGTCTTTGAGTCCAGTGACTCCCCGTGCTGCGAAACACTGACATATGAGACCCGTGGTTCATACTTTGATAAGATGATATGGCATCTGGCGTCGGCCGTGGGTGTCGCATTAGGCCGCCGCAGGCTGAACAGGGTTGTACTGGTGGTGCTAATGTGTTAGGTGTCGTCTGCAGAGCCCTGACCCATGACCCCGAGCGGTGGGGCGACGAGTGGGTTGCTTGTGGGAAACTGAAGGGGGATGCTGGTCTGCCTGAGCCAACAAAGCAACTATTATTATTAATGGCTTGGCTAGTTGTCTGCCAAATCCAGAGTACGTCGGGTGACTATATTGGTATTAGTGCCACCGTCAGTGGCCATAGCCTACATCGGAGGTGGGCTGAACATAGCGGAACCCTGAATTATGAACGGCAGAACGTTTGTTGTTCTTTTTTCCAGAAGAGACGACGCACCGAAACGGTCACGGCAAGGACATGCATATAGTGCATTCAGAAGTGGCATGCATGGCGCACGGGGCAACGGAATACCCCTGAAACTGAAAAACGGAATACCCCTTGTTAAATGCCTATATACTTTTGCCTACTATTTTTGTTTCAAATTTCCAAATGCCCTTAATATATGAAGGAGAAATTCCCTTTAGCATTGTGCACTTTTTGGAGGGCAGTTGGTATCATTGTGCTTTTAGGTATTCACGAGACACATTTTTCATAAATTTTAAACCTCCGTGAAGAAAAGAAAGGGGCTAGGATTCCTGAGGCTAAGTAAGCTTCTAATTTTTTCCGAGTTGGGAAATATTATAATTTGTTTGGACTTTTCAAAAAGGGTTCGATTACATTAAGTTTTTTTAATTTCATATTTTTAAGAACGATGCATTTTTATTTAACCATTTATAAAACAAATCCTTACATGGGATGCTAGGCTAGGTTTGGTTAGGTCATGTTGCAATTGTTTAACCCTTAACATCATTTGTGTATGCTAACCTCACTCGACAGTCTTCAATTCCAAAATTATGGTTGGCACCCAGCCTCTTTGCATGATTTCAAATACGCCACTGGACGGAAATAACACATTGATAGGAGCTGGAAGTAAGTCAGGGAGATTGGTTTGTACCGTCCCGCCATCCGACTGGTCTCCATCATAACGGAAAAAGCTCGTCAGATGTCACGCATTTGATTTCCCTAATCTTGTTCTTAAAACTTCTGACATTTGTGAAGAAGCATGACAATCTATGCTTTTCTTTCCTAGCCTTCCGTACCCCTCACCCTCTCCACCAATCACCATGACCTGCCTAGTCTCCTGACTAGGAAAAACGTCGAAGGAGCTCCTTACACCTACTATTTAGCAGTAAACACACAACCAAGTGCAGGCCCGGCTTCATCCCGTCCTTAGTAACAAACAAATACAATAGATGGAAGCAATCTGTACATCTTCACAAGGCCAAAATATGATAATGCGCGCAGAAAGCAGCCTCTGTTTCATGGATCCTTTTTATTTTGGGTCCCCCTTAACAAAATTACGTCTGCATTCCTCCTTATCAGCTCTACTCACTTTTTGTTCAAAGGAAGCCCACCTAAAGCGGGCATCTACTATCGACATGCCATAAAATCAAGGTAGAAATATACTGTCTACTTTGACAAAAAATTAATCCGCACAAGTATACAAATATCAACCCCTTTAGACAAAGCCTCGCTATCTAATCATGAACAACCCAGGCCCTTGAGTACCACTCGGTACTCGCTCCCAACATTGGAGAATTGGAGGATTGAAGGATTGATGTCACCATACTTCTACTCCGAGTGTCAACTATGCTGCCTCTCAGGGTCTTGCATGTTTCTACAGCTTCCTTCAACATATCACTGCCTACCTCGTTAACTTCTACAATTAATCATACTGTTGCAGCACATATACTACCACTCTACAATCCGCAACCATTCTAGCCTAACGCTACTACTCTACTCCAGAACCCCTTCTAGCTAAACGCTCACATTTAGAAACCGGGTTTGGGGAGCAGTAAATAATCTCCGATTTCGAAGAAAAAAATCTTCGTTGGATATTAACATGCGTCGACCCTGTTTAAGACCCGATATATCATATGCTTAAGGCCTGCTATATCAGGAAATGTCCTTAGAGTTACAGAAAGTTTCATTTTGGTGCAAATTTTTGGTCTAAATTCACCAATTGGGGAAGGGACATGTTCCCTTTGGCTTCGGTGGATCCGACCCTAGGGGATCAATTTCCTTAGCTTAGGCCCTTGAGAAATATGCACGAGTCTGACTAGCTAGGCTATTGTTACAAAAGCCACCATCCAAATACGTAACCCTCGAGTCACATCAGTTATTTTTCTCATCATAATGAGAGAAATAACTGCTAACAAAGGTGCCGCCAGAAACTTCTTAAGGGGCGGGGGAGGGGGGCGACCCCGACAAATGTGATGAAACACAGGACGCTTCCGGCGCGCGAAGCGCTTCGTAAATGTCTGGTTTTCCGTGGTTAAAATTTCAACATTTCTCAATCCATCGCATTTTAGTGTGCTAAGGGTGTAGTGGGAGGTGGGCCCCGCCCTGCCCACACTATCGGATAAGCATTTGACTGCTAGCTCTAGCCTGCTCGTCCCTCGAAGCCCCTTCCTCACAGATGCTCCTCCAATTATCCTAAGACCTGAAACTATTACTCGTCCAGGACGGGGTTCTTCTCCCTTTAACACGATGACCGGAGAAAAGGCGGAATCCATGCACTACTGTTCTGTTTCGACGATGTCATGCATGAACAGGGATATTGTAATGAAGTCTGCTGATTGTCTCGCAAATTGATAGTACATCCTACGCAAAAAAAACCTTTGGAGATCGCTCGTAATTATGAAAGCTGCGGGCATGGGTGGAGATGCCGGTCAGAGAGAGATGGGGTGGGCCACTGGTTTTGCACTGGTTGGGTTTAAGTGTTAGTGTCTCACTTTCCATTTTCAGTAGTTTGAACATGTGTCCCGAAAATAAGAACCTGGACCACCCCGCCACTGGTTTGATCACATATTTCCAGTCTTGAATGTGAGGTACAAATGCTCCCGAACGTCGGCCAACCGACCCTCCGCCCAGTTGCCATGTGTTGTTCAAGGTCACAAAGGCTTCGTTTGTATAACGGCTGGACGCGCCGGAGAATCTCGACCTCATTTGATCTTACCGACACCCCCCCCCCCTCTCCCAAACCCCGGTTAGCGTTATGAAAAAGGTCTTCAGGTGCGCGTGTTACACCAATCTGGCAGATGAGAGCGGATTCCGCTCTCTTCCCCGGTTTGGTTTTTCGTCTGCCGTCCCCTACCAAATTGTGATAGGGGGAGAAACTTGGTGACTTTTTCTAACTTTCTTCTATATTCGCAAAATTTTAATCGCGTGACTACATCAGAGGCGGCACCAGGGCAAATATTGGGAGGCACATCTGACGGATTGTTGCGAAAACGTAGGAACAGCATGCCTAAATATCATCATCGTGTTACTGCTCAGGTGATTGTAATTTGTAATTCAGTTGCTCATATTATCTTGTTTACTTACAAAAATGCCTATTTTGAGCCAACTCATCTGAGGCGAATCCAGGGGAACACAAAATTGGCAACAAGCGACCGGTTTTCTGAAAGCGGCATCATTACGTTGCCGTTATAAAGTTTGGAGGAAGGAGGAGAACAAATGGTAATAATGCGTCACAAGCAGTGACGGAGCCATAAATGTTCCCAATGGCAGATCCAGTTGATGACGAGAAGTGTTCAGAACATGCACAAATACGCTCAACGTATCTTCCAGCCAAAGACATCCCTTTCAGAGGAAAAGGCGCCCCATTGAAACGAAAAGGCACTCCCCGGAATCCTCGAGATCACCCCAACCCCCACCCCAACCTGCCCGACCAACGAATTTTGCCGCCGAATGAAAAGATCGAACTAAGCACCTCCAAGGAAAATATGTCCCCACCTGAGAATTCCTGCATCAGCCTATAATCAGGGTCTTTTATAATATGGTTCCCTGGTGACTTCTTTGCATGCGTGTTGATTTCTGAAAATGATGGTGGGGGTGGAGGAAAATACACGAAGGGAATGGGTAGGCCGAAATTGATGCCTTCCAGAATTGATTCCTGGAGCTGCCTGTGATGCGATTAAGACACGAAAATGTCGGCACGACGTAGAGTAAAAAGAGGCAGGAATGTTTCTCAAATTTCACGCTCTTACCGCATCAAGGTAGGGAACGACAGACGAAAAACCACAAGCATGAAGAATCTCCCTAAACGGAAGATGCCAAACGAAGGTGCTTGAGGAGCCACAAATTAATAAAACTTCGCCGCTGCTACTATCATAGAATGTACCGGCATATTGTAGAAGCTAAATACATCGATAGATTACGTTGGCTTCACCAAAATAGCACTCACCTTTGAATTCTGTCCAAATCCTCTCCTGACTGGAGCAAGCTGAAAACATCATCGAGCCACGCTGCAAACATGATCCAGTCGCGCCCTCCAATTCGGTGTAGTGGTGGGCAACGATACTTACGTTCAATCCTGTACTTTGTCCTCGTGAAGGGCGCACAACCCAACTATATATATATTTTGCATGTGTGTGGTAAATGGTCTAAAACTAAAAAGAATATAGTATAGTTTTTCTGGTTGCATGTGGTCAATAATTTCATTCAATTTATTTGCACTTACATATGGCAAGAAACAAGTACCAAAGAAGTACTCATTCGTTCACCACCATGCATTCGGACGTCACTAAATATTTCAGCTTGCTCACACTTTATCTGCACGGTACACACACACACACCTGTTGGACACACACGGTCACAAATATGGTGAAAACCGAGAATGTCGAGACAAATCTTCAGGTGACTGATAAGCATATGATAATGCTGCAGACGAAGTTTTAATACCGAGGACGTCAAAAAAGTCCTCGGTATACACCCAACGTCCTCGGTTCCCAGGTGTGCAAACAGAAAATGGCCTCGGTATACACGAGGTACAAGTGCATATATATATATATATGCATATAGGTATGTATATACACACCTACATATATGTATATACATATACATCTATATATATTTATATATAGTGGCCGCAAAAAATGTATACATTAACAATATTTGGCCAATAAAACAACAAGATGAAACTTGCATGACATTTATTGATGAATAAGCTTTACACTTAATACTTTGTCATATCCCCCTTCGCCTTCACCACCATGTTGAGTTGTTTGGGCATCGATTCGGCCAAACTAGCGAAGTAGGAGACGTCCATGTCGATCCACAGCTGCTTCAGCGCCTCCTACAGATCCTTGGTGTTGCTGGGTCGGGCCTCTTGAATCTTGTTTTTCATAACATTCCAGGCATTTTCTATGGGGGTTAGGTCCAGGGAGTTGCCTGGCCATTCTAGCACTTCAATATGTGTAGCACTGGTACATTTTTTGTATTTGGACAACAAATGTATGAAAGGGTACCTGTGCCAAGGGGCGCCGTCGTGCGTGAAGTAATCGCACTCATGAATACCAAAAAAACAACAACAAATATTCTTTAAGCACTTCGAAATAGTTGCTCCCCTTCATGGTGACGTTTTTAGGCAGGAAATACAACCCTCCCCTGCCCTTATTGCCACTAAATGCCCCCCAAACCATGACCACTGTCAGGGTGTTCCACTGTCGTTACAGTAAACTTATGGTTGTAGCGAGAGACACTTTTGGGGCGACGAACGACCTTCAAGGTTCCCCTGACCAGCCTAAAGGTGCTCTCGTCGCTGAACATCACCTTCTTCCAGTCATCTGATGTGAAGTGTTCATATTTTTGGCAAAGGCAACCCTTCTTTTTCTTCATGGCCTTGGTGACGAGCGGTCTCTTGGCAGCTCGGCAACATGGCATTCCCAGGTCCTTTTGCAGGCGGTGTTGAATCGTCCTGATCGAGACGTTCTGGAGTAGATCAGGGTGCTTCTCTTTAAGCGCTGATGCGGTAATTGCAGGCTCTGATAACCCAACTCTCTTCAGAATATGGTCAGTGCGTGGGGAAGTCTTGCGGGGTGCTCCAGAGCCTTTCTTTCTCTCCGGAATGGTGCCTGGGGGTAGGGAGCCGGCGGCCATTTTGAGGTTGTAAATAACCTGCCTCGTGACTTGTAGATCTCCGGCGACACGTATTACAGACATGCCCTGCTCCAACAGGGCGAAAGCCCGACATTTTTCAACATCCGTGAGCTTCTTTCGTCCCATTCTGATCACTGAGAGCAACGTTATTGGCCTCCAAATTCGGGCGTCGTAGCAAAAAAGGCACCCAGAAAGGCATCAAACAGTTGCACCCACCACTTTCAGAGCCCATCGCTTTCTGAGCTTTTCGGCTGTGTGTGTCAGGGTAGTGACGGGGCCCAGCTACATACGTCATACCAAACTCCTCCCACTGACTGTTGCTAGGGTACGCAAAACAAAAGTTTTCTGTGATCACCATGTATACTTTTTTGCACTCGTGGTGTATGCATTTTTTTGCGGCCACTGTTGGTATGCATACATATATATACATATATATATATATATATATATATATATATATATATATATATACATATGTACTTCCATGTTTATGCGCTTATGTATGTATGTGTTTGTGTACATGCATGTGTATTTGCGTGAGTAACCTGACTGCCATAGCGACCAAGTGCAAGTACCACAACTCCTTCATGACGTTGTATTACGTAGCAATCAATATCTACAGCATCTTTCCAATAATAACCTCCACACACTTGTCTAAGTACGAGATGTGGCTAAATGGCGATTGATTGCGATACGTCACAACTGAGCAGGCATGACGTGCGAGAGCGATGGATTATCGTGTTGGACACGGGCATGATGGGCTCGTCGTTCCATTTGGATGTTCAAATGTCGATCTATTACTGACGGTCGCAACGGAGAAAAACTGGCTTCGCCCGCCGGCTGTGGCCGCTCGAGACGTCCACCACATCGGCACTGCCAATCACTGTCTCCATGGCCGTCCACTTTGTCCTCATTACACGACATGGCCGAGTGGTGTTAATTAAAACAATAAACATGATGAACGTGCACGTTAGCGGGCGCCCGAGTGTGAACGACCGCCCCTGCCCGGCGCCGCTATAAATATTAATGTGTCGGCAGTCTCACTGGCCGTCAATACGCCGGGGCCCGTGATGTTTTTACGAGTGTAAGCGCGCTGAGACAATTCCCCAAGTTCGCGGCAAAAACCTGCCGCCAGCGCCAGCTTATCATTCCAAACATGGCAGTATTTACGTACAAATGTCGACAGCGGTCGCAATGCAGCCACATAGTGTCCCAGACGGATAGGAATATGAAGAGATGGCGAAAAGCAAACGAGAAGCGGAAAATTAGACATGCAGGAAGGCACATAAAACAAGTGCATAAAAGTGACACTTAGTGTTCGCGGCATTAGTGGGCCCAGCGTCAGCAAATGGCCGTGTCGTTTTTATGCCTTGCTGCGTTCATTCACGTTCCGAGCTAATTATCTAGCACCCGTAGTTTTAGAACCGTTCCAATTAGTGAGGGTGATACAGATGTGATTTACGCCCTTCTGCCGGGTTAACTGGTGAGTTTTTCAGATGTTTTCCGCCCTACTTCTCAGAAGATAGCTTCATCAACCTCTTTCCGACACAGTTTGGGTGTTTGAATTGGGTCCATGGGTGTTTGGCTCAATGGCGCTGACTCAATGGAGCTGCTGAGCACCTCGCAGCAGGCCACTGCCTCTGGAGCACTAGTGGCAACGGCGCTGACCCAGCAGTGTTGAACGCCCGCTAGGGTGATTTCCAACCCATCCCGGCAAAGACGGGAGCGAAATGATGGCTGTCCTCCACAAAAGTGCTTGCCTCGCATTTACATAAATTATTTCAGGTTGAGCCGGCGCAGGGAGCATTGGACCATAGTGAGCCCAGAACGCTACGAAAACTTGGAACAACCCTAGCACCCATCTGATGCACCCATCTCATGACGTAACGCCAACCGCTTTGACCTCTGCGTTGCTCACACATCTTAGCAGGGCGGCTTGCATGTTCCGACGAAGACAGGCCGATCAAAAGGAACACCTACGATGCGGATAACATGGAAAGAAAACGATCTGGTAGTTTACGGGGGTGCTGGAAGCAATAACTTGGCACCACCGCGCTAACTCACTGGAATATATGCATCGAGACCAAGAGGAAACAGCTGGTCCGTGCAGGAGTACAAAGGATAACGGGGCTTCCCCATTTAGGCTCAACAACATTGCGCGTTTACCACGCTGAGTGTCTGTAAAGCGACAAAGCAAAACGCTACTTTCTGCGTCCAGTTCACTTTAATTCCGGTGCTGGATCCACATCTGCTACACCACATGGGTGGGAATCATGGTCGAGGTATCAATAATCATTAAGTGTGGAGCAATAATCAAGCGCAATTGCTCGTGAACTTAATGAGATTGCACTCGCACGCATAAACGGACCGGAATAGCTCCCAAAACATCGCTCCGAATGGGAGATCCGCGCAGACACATCGATCTGGATTGGGAGTCCGAGGGGCCAGCACCTTAGCCCGAAGCTGAGATCCAAACCGGCACATCAGTCCGGATCGGAGGTCCGAGCCGTCACATCGGTCCGGATCCGGGTCAACACGAGCTGTCGCCGGGGCTTGGGAGGTGCTGCCGGCGGGAGGGCGCTATCTGAGCGCCTGATAGCCGTGTTAATTACTGCGGCTGCTGCTGTGGGCGGCGCAGAACGTGTGACAAACGTGCCGACAATTCATCATCTACAGACGGCAGACAGCAGACCTGAGCGGGCCACGCCGAGGCCGACGCCTGCGGCAACGGCAACTGACCCACCCGTCCTTGGCGGGAGCACACGCCGCTGGGCGAACCACTGCGGGTATATTGGGTGACGGAGACGTACATATTTGGGTCGTGTTCTTGCCAGAAAATGTGGATAAGGCGATTACTTATCCACCCGTGCGGGTGACAAGTGTAGATGTTCTGACGCGCTGGCGAAATATAAGGTATGGATGCCACGGGTATTGTCCATACGTCATCGTGCAATCAACAGCAGCGGCGTAGTTTCGGCAGGATAGGTAGTGTCTTCCAGCCGAAGACACCTCATTTCTTAACGATAAATTACTCTGCACCACTCTTATGAACTGTGGAAACAATGGACCAAAATTTACCTGATTTCAGCCGAGTTATGACATTCGAGGACTACACTTAGACCATTTAACGTACGCCTATGTTGCCAAGTGCAGTTCACGAGTAAGCTATTTTTACCTGAACATGCTTATAATCGCTTGATGTGCAACATGCATACATACACATGCAGATACACACACACACAAGTATATATATATATATATATATATATATATATATATATATATATATATATATAAATATATATAGCTGACCAGCCCAGCGTTTCAGAGTAGCGACTGTGCAGGTTCGTTTGTGTACTTCCGAGGATTCTTGAAATTCCTACACCATGTCCAACTCAGAAATAGACCAATGCCAAAGGTCAGGCAATTTAGACGGCAATTTCAGCAGGGTCTATTGAATCGTTAATACGCACACTGATGGACATCTGGAAATTACCTGCTCCGATATCAGATGCTACTATTAGCCCAGGAACGAGGCGGGGGCAAATAGCTAGCTGAGCATTTCGAGAACTGACCGACAGATTTGAAAATACACAACTACTAATGCATACTCTTTGTTCTTCTAATCTGAAGGCATTCTTTGGCTTACTTGCGGTAACCTACCACGTCACAGACAATGTCATAAACTTCACCGACGCCCAAATGTATGTGGAAACGCTTTGCGAAATATACAGGTGAATACAGATAGTATGTCAATCCAGCTTACACCAACCAACACTCAGCCTCACCTACATTTAACGAAGTACTCCTTTTATGCCAATGACCACGTAATATCAAGAGATCGAAAGTGAAATTGTGAGGTCAAACAAGGTCATACCAGGTCACGGCATTTCCAACTGATTTCGTGCAGCTTCAGCAGAACACTAGCTGTAGCAGCATAGATGTACTGTGGCCGAGTAGTCGATGTAAGCAAGTTCGTTTTGTCCAACGAGGAAACCATGAACAAGTTATGATAGACGAGAGAAGGAAAAAAACGCTTCTTAATTCAGTGTTGGTGGCCTTGCGGAGTATAATGTAGCAACTGGGACTCTTTCTCATTCGATGTACTGTAGTAGACATCGCGGACTGGAACAATTACGTTATTGCATGGATACAAAGAGCCAGGGAGAAAAACAGAAGCCACAAAAGGATGCCTGCTAGTAAGCAGCAACAGTAAGCAGAAAAGTATATCTGGCAGTACGACTTTTTACGCGGTAACTCGTACGACGACGTCGTGTATGACGTGGATATGGTAACATCATGACTTGACCTTGCCAAGAATAATAATCCTGTCGCCAGCTGTCACATGGACCGCTGCATAGGTCGCCACAGTTTGGCGTGGCTGTGACATCCGGCACAAAGCTGCCTACTGAAATCCGACCGGAGCAAATCGACCACCGGCGGTGGACCATCAACAACGAGCACATACGTTGTGCTGTGTAGTTGGGATGACTGCGTAGTGTGTTTGCTGTGTAGTTGTGATGACTGTGTGGTGTGGTGTGCTGTGTAGTTGTGATGACTGCGTAGCGTGTTTGCTGTGTAGTTGTGATGACTGTGTGGTGTGGTGTGCTGTGTAGTTGTGATGACTGTGTGGTGTGGTGTGCTGTGCAGGTGTGATGACTGTGTGGTGTGTTGTGTTGTGTAGTTGTGATGAATGCGGATTGTGATAATGAGCTGTGTAGTTGTGGTGACTGTGTAGTGTGACGTTGGACGTTGTATCAATGTGCGTACTGATGGAGGTCTACACCAAGTGAAGGAGAACAGAGGGAACTACCGTTCCCATGACTGAGCCAATTGTCGTCCAATCACTGAATTACTGAGCTGCCGCATCACCGCCTCGAGCTCCTACAGTGCATCCATCCAACCCGATGGCCAACAATCAGCGACACATTGTCATTGTCTGCCAACGTCTTTGTCCAGACGACACCTGGCTGTCCGCTAACGTCCATGTCCAGACGACACCTGGCTATTCGCCAACGTCTTTGTCCGGTGACACTTGGCTATCTGTCAACGTCCATATCCCGGCGTCACCTGGCTGTCCTCCAACGTCCATATCCCGGCGTCACCTGGCTGTTCGCCAACGTCCATGTCCAGACGACACCTGGTTGTGCGCTAACGTCCATGTCCAGACGACACCCGGTTGTGCGCTAACGTCCATGTCCAGACGACACCTGGTTGTGCGCTAACGTCCATGCCCAGACGATACCTAGCTGTCCGCCAATGTCCATGTCCAGACGACACCTGGTTGTCCGCCAACGTCCATGTCCTGGGGACATCTGGCTTTCTACCAACGTCTATAACCCGGTGCCACCTGTCTGCCAACGTCCATGCACCCCACATCCGCTGACCAGCGTCCATATGCCCCAGCGTCCGGAGACAAAATACCATTCCCCAGCGCCCGATGACCAACGCCCATGTCCCCCAGATCAGGTGACCAACGTCCATGTCCCCCACATCCGGTGACCAAAGTGCATGCCCCTCCCCGCATTCGGTGACTAACGTCCATATCCCCCAGCGTCCGGTGACCAACATCTATATCCATGATTGTCCGGTGACCAACGTTTATGTCCCACCAGTGTCCGGTGACCAACGTCTATGTCCCACCAGTGTCCGGTGATCAACGTCCATATCCATCAGCGTCCGGTGACCAACGTCTATGTCCCACCAGCGTCCGGTGATCAACGTCCATATCCGCCATGTCCGGTGACCATCGGAACGACGACACTCACTCCACCGACGCGACCGACTTTGGAGTGAACACTCCACCGACGCGACCGACCGAACCCGCCGCCAGATGGTCAAGCTGGCATTGCCGCACTTGCGCACCACACCCGTGCGGTTCGTCTCCTAAGTTGGAGATAATCTGCCTAGAAATTCGCTGTGACTCAGGTGGTTCTTGATGCTCAGCTTGTCATACCAACAGCCATCCGATACCGTGGGACAGATCACATAGGATTTAGACGGTCTGGAATACCAGGCACAACACGTGTTCGGAAGATGTCCTGTCACGGCTGCTCCAGTAGGCGACCAGAATTCCAAACAGTTTACCTCCGCGCATTCGGGAAACCAACACCGTAACAGACGGTTTCTCACCACATACGAACTGCGTGCTTGCAACACTGCACTTTCGACATGCAAGCACACGCGCTGTCCCTTCTCGATATTGTCGATGTCAGGTATTGTAGGTGTGTTGCGCGTAGTGGAGCCACTCATCGCCAATGCATTCCACACGACTTATTGCGAACAATTGTGCAAATAACTGTGATGATGTGTAGGCCGCTGTTGGTTGGGCATCGTCTGAATTCCCATCCTTAATACCGTAATGTGTTCATTGCGGCTCATGGTTTGGCGACTGGAATGGCAAATGGAATTCCTGGAACTGACAACTGAAAATAAATGACACGTGTTGGCGTCCATATGTACTGCACTTATTGGTGCAGTTGTACCTGCAGTTTCCAGACTTCCGAACACCGGTGCTTCTCGTGTATTAAAGCTTGAATACCCGTGATCCGCGTGAATTATAACTCGGGATACCCGAGCTGATCGTGCATCATAACTCGAACACCCGTGCTCCGCGTACATCAGAACTCGAACACTCGTCCTCCTCGCCTATGAGAACTCAAACACTTGTGTTCCGCGTACCTCAGAACAAGAACACCTGTGCTCCTCGTGTACCAGACCGACGAACGGTTTTCTGATGTCGAGGCACTGCGTGGCACTGGCCGCCGCCGGCCGACACACATACAGAACACACAGCCAACAAACAGTCGTGCGCTACCACCAGACGCCAGTGCAGGCATGACATCACTCGTCGAACTGCCGACGCTACCCCTCCCTCCTGATACGTGGCGCTGCATGAAGCCGGGCATCGGCAAAAACAAACGACGTAGCAAGCGCCGCGTGCACATCCGGTGAACTTGGCTGGTACTTGTCGGCGTCGGTGCGACACCTGCGCCGGTCTGCCGGGGTGTGCTTGCTATATTGCACCGTGTGGTCGGCTTCCCCTTTCGTGTCCACCCTTGGAGGACACGAAAGTCACCTTGGAACGTCTTCGGCATCATGATGCAAGCATGAAATCGTCCAAATCAGCTGGTGCTGATGACACCCGTGTACACAAGTGTCTCGAAGTGCCAGGGCATGTTCTGTTTGACATCGCAAAATATAGTTTGTGTACAGGACGGTTGCCTCAACGGTGAAAGCATGCACTGATTACAGTTTTGCCGAGAAGTTCTGGCCAAAGTGACCCATCGGAATTCTGACCGATGGCCTAAACAGCAAACACATCTCAATTGCGTTTAATTCATCAATTACGTATCGCACAGAACTTAAAAGCACACGATCAGAAAGACATGATAGCGCACATTTTGTCACACACAGCTTGTCTCAAAACGTTATTTCTACCTTGGAATTACTTCATGTCTGGCGAGGCAGAGTTGGGCTCGTTTCTGCGCGACCTTCGTGTCGCGGTTGGATGTGCCACCACAGGGATGTGCCACCAGCAGGGATGTGCCACCAGCGGGGATGTGCCACCAGCAGGGATGTGCCACCAGCAGGGATGTGCCACCAGCAGGGATGTGCCACCAGCGGGGATGTGCCACCAGCAGGGATGTACCACCAGCAGGGATGTGCCACCAGCAGGGATGTGCCACCAGCAGGGATGTGCCACCAGCAGGGATGTGCCACCAGCAGGGATGTGCCACCAGCAGGGATGTGCCACCAGCAGGGATGTGCCACCAGCGGGGATGTGCCACCAGCAGGGATGTACCACCAGCAGGGATGTGCCACCAGCGGGGATGTACCACCAGCAGGGATGTGCCACCAGCAGGGATGTGCCACCACCTCATAGCTGCGGGGATCGCTTTTTGAGTTCCCGGCGATTCGACAGGACCTTCTAGTAGACCTGACGTTTTAGGTACCCGCGCAAGAAGTCCATGTCCACGCGGGTTCAGTCTGCGGGGTGAGGTGACCAAGGTATTTCATCTTCCAGATCACTTCATCAGCGAAGTGGCCCGTTATCCACTTCAGGTCATTCCGCGCAACCTGCTCGGCCGATGTGTGCGTTTTTAGTCGCACCACTGAGTGTCCGTTCGCTACTATTGTCACTTTTAAGCCTGTCCCCCTTGTACAGTGTTAAATTTTTCAAGAAAATGGGTGGAAAATACCACTTAATGGAAGTTCAATCTACCTCCCTCTCTACGGCTTATGTGACACCCTTACTTACTACTTGCTGATTATGAAAACTTCCTTCAAAAACTGCACTTTTGTATATGCTATGATGGAGTACATGTATGGTGCTCCCTTTGAAGCCAGCCAATTCTTATATCCAGATATTACAGAAGAAGGTAGGCAAACAATATATAATGCGGTCTGCTACACTTTTTTGAGCCGGGTAAAGATTATGTTGGGTATATGTGCTTTAAATTATAAGTCAGTATGTACTGGTTATTTGTGATTTATATAAGCTAAAGAGTACAAAAATTGTTAAAAACCTATTAATTACGTCATTTAATTCCAATAATCTGATTGGCTGACAAAGCACTGACGTCACTCGATAGTACGACTGCCAAGGGTATTATTTACAAGGTTATTTGCGCCTGACGAGGGTGGGGAAATAGCGTGCTGGCGAGAGTTTCGAATTTGTGCGTAAAAGTCCATGAAAATTAGCTCAACTGTGACTTATAAGTGGTGTTTTGTGCCTCAGTGCACTAATTCTACCTCTCTCACGCCTAACAAAATATTCCTACCAGTACCCCGTACTGTTGAACCCCGACGTAAATGGGCCCAAATGGCGAGGCGTGACGATAAGGACAGTTTGGTGTTTCCTGCTCCCTGGTTCTGCTGTGAAGATCATTTTGAGGTAAGTTCAACCTCTGCCTGAAAATGGAAAAACTGGAGAAATTCAATTTGTACAATTTTTGCCCACTGCTCAGACTGTGAGGGGACTAAAACTCCTATTTTGGGTGCTGGGTCTCAGCGAGACCACTTTTCGTTTCTTGTAATGTGTGTGTATGCAATAACTGTCAATGGATTCATTTCACTACCCCTTGGATCTACCTTTGCCCCTAGTGAATGCTGTCAATGCTCATTTGTACAGTAGGGGAAGGCAGGGCAATCCCAGACAGTGGGTAATGCCAGACACCATCCTGTAGAGAAAACTATGACCACCGCTGATTAGCTGATGCTGTTTACGAAATATTTGGCCATCATCCAGCTCATGTGACAATCGATCATCCAGATCAGCTGCCTTATTTGGTTTTTGTAACCAAAAGATTGTTTTCCTGCCTTTGTTTTTATAAAAGTCATAAAGTCATAAAGTATTAAGGCTTAATAAGAGCCACAGGGGCCCATCTGGGTTAAGGCTATCTAGAAAAGGTACTAGAAATGTACATACTCCCACCCCAATCAATCCTTATCCCAAGTTCCTAGGAAGCTATGTATCCCAGCCTGTCTAGCACCACTCACTTGCTCCCGCATAACACCCTCAACAATCACAAGCTCTTCCCATCACACCCATCGTGCCACCATAGACAATCTCATCAGCATCACATCCCAAAGGAAGGTGCTGAATCCACTGCTAGGCACACCCCACACAAATTCATAAAGCGTTCAGACTTAATAAGAGACTCTCTTGCTATTGCATAATACACTCAACAATTTCAAACTCCTCCCATCATACCCACTGTGACCACCTGGGCATATGATGCCCCTGCTACAGACTGCCCTTCACAATTTACCCCTTCTGGCCATCCCTGTGAAGCAAGGAAGCTTTGAGCTTGGAAAGCTCTGCCTTAAGGGCCCTGACCTCATCCTCATCCTTAACATGCACATAAATCATTTGCCATGGCATGTATGCGAGGCCTGCTGACACAGCTTTAAGCATTTCTGTGAACAATACAATTATTTGACCTGTTTCAAATTGCCAAATGATCACTAGGTCCCATGTCAGTCAGTGATCTATGGTTGCTAACTATTATTTTCTGTATCTACAAAAATTTAGAATATCAGCTGATGGGCATGTTAAAGAAGAGGGGTAAATTCCAACTTACAAGTAACAAGGCCAAATTATGACCATCATACTTGTCTTAGGGGACACTATGTGCATGATATGGAGTAATGGTGCCCTAACCTATTCATTGCATTTACCACCTTTGATGCATGTTATATATTCCGCCCCCTCCTTGTATAAACATGGGGAAAAGTCTATGAAATTGTAGATTGCTGTGGATGTAGCCATATCCATCAGCCATAGGCAGCCAACTGATGTCATCATTCCTACTAAAATCCTTTTTGCCACCAGCATTTTCTGCCAGCCAGTTTTAATTGGTAAAACCAGTAGCATAAATAAATTATGCCAGCTGCTGCTCCCCCGCCCTCCTGTACCACAATCTCAAACCCCCCTGTAACCATCATGTCTCACCTCTGATTCTTCACCGCCCGGATCTCAGCAGACACGTGGAGGTCGGACTTGGAGAAAAACTCAGCTACCATGGTGTGATTTATGTCAGGGAGGTTTCTAGAATCCGCCTTTACATACCCAGGCTCCATCCTTCCAGTTAATAGTCCAATCTGACTGACTTTAATGCGAAAAATATGTCTCAAAACACTAATAGATACCCTCCACAACGAACGAACTTCCCAAGGCCGTATGAACTTCCCACCTTGTATACGCGTTTATATTGTTTGTCTCGTATGCGCCATTTGGCTTACAATCGAGTGACGTCACGCGTGAATACTGCCCCGAGGGCATTTAAAGAAAGTGGATTATCTCCATGATTTCGGCATTTTCAACATTCAATATGAGCATTTTTGAACTCAGCGTGATTTTATACATCGGAAACCAACGCTGACCAAATTTGTGTAGCGGACCCCATTATCCATTATTGGTTTTGGATTATATTCCAAAACCAACTTGAAATCAACTTAAGACATCTTGAGACCTTCAATAATTAAAGTATGTCATAGTTGGGGTGCATCAATGATCTCTGACCAGCATGACCACCACACTACATGACCACTGCAGTCAATGTGTTCCTAGACCATCTCTGACTCAATCTCTGACCAGGAAATTTTGTGAAACCATATCACAGAGCCTGTTCTGTTTCAGATAGCCTGCCCAGTACCCTGAAACCCAATATCATCCAACACTCCTGAAGTCCTTATTCAGCAAGCAATGAAGCCATGCATTTAAAACAGTATGCAGGCTTATCAAAGTTGCTGGACATGAAAACAAGATGTTATGGTGTATGGTGTTACACCATAAACCATGTTATCTTTTAATTGGGTACATGACTTTAGTGAATGAGATACTGCATCTTGCAGAAAGGAGATGAAATGGGATGGGACCTAGTTTCCATTAAAGTTTACCATGCAGGATAAGTATCTATTTCAGAAGAACCACAGAGTGTGTAATAATGTGCTAACACTCCATATAACATCCAGGATGGTGCCATGGTGATGTATGGCAGGATCCTAATTACTAGATTTGTTCAAACTCATAAAACATAGGTTTCAACCAATTACTGCAGCACCTCCTCGTTGCATCCAGATTAACACATGGGTGATATTTGGATTACATCATGTGAAATGAAGGATAG
This sequence comes from Imbricaverruca yamaguchii, assembly GCA_034440575.1. Lineage (NCBI taxonomy): Eukaryota > Metazoa > Arthropoda > Thecostraca > Neoverrucidae > Imbricaverruca > Imbricaverruca yamaguchii. Next base: position 154,567 of record JAOTOL010000922.1, read on the forward strand.
ACATACATTTTGGGCAGGTTGCATCCAGCAGAGAAAAAAAGCACACCTGTAGGCATAGGCCTCAAAAAGCAAATTTATATCAGACAGGCCCTGAGAAAATGGGCATCTCAAAGAAAACGCCCCCTTTGAGCCTGTATTTCACCTGACCTGGCAAAAATGTCAAAAGTAAGTAGTAAGCAGATACATATATACTTAGAAACATCTCATGCGAATACTGCAGGCATTATTTGTCTACAGCCTGTATTTCAGGTAGTAATTTTAGGTAGTGATTACACAGGTAGTAATTTTACCATTTGCATGCTAGAATGGAAGAAATATCTACCAATGTCGACTAGAAACTCACACAATGCACAATTTTTTAAAATCATACAACACCAATCCTAAAATCAACCCCGCCGTAATCACTTCTCTCTACGATCAGATTATCACATTCACACCACCAGCCATACCACGAAGCAAAAGAATGAAACCGTGACATATAGAACAAGCGCGCAACATCTGTCTCATCTATCGACCTCCCTCGAATGACCTCCCATGAGGATGCCGAATGGCACCCTAGGGATTCCGAATGCCACCTAACTTCGCTCAATATTTTTGCATATAAATACGCAACAAATTGAAGGATATCGCACGTATTATGCTAATTCACGTTTTTCTGATGCAATTTGTTCTCTTTTGTGTTTAATTAAAGGTTGCATATATTTTTCCGCTTCAATTTATCCAACGGTGATTTTCCAAGATTTCATGCTGTTTCTGTCAAAAATGGGCCAGTCAATTTCAAGCAATTTGTTCATGTTGTTCTCATGTAAGGTGTATATTTCATTGCTAATGCGTAATCTGAGAACATTTTTTATCAGCTTAAAGGCAAATGTTCAGTGAATAGTTCGTGTTCCCTCACGATATTACCCTTAATAATGACCATAGCTGATTTGAGAACTGCCAAATTTTCAATGTTTGTGGCACCCAAATGCCACCCTACGTCCACCCTGGGATTTCCCTTACTTCCCAGCATTTTGAATGCAAAAATATAACTGTGTTTGTGGTACTGAAAGGTGGTGTGGTGGGCATGGGCTGTTGGGCAGAACTTGCAGATTGCTGTGCATGGCAAATAATGTTATTTGCTACAATTATATTAACGTGCCTTAAGGTGGGAAAAAGACAAGTTTTCACACATTTTCCTCCATAAGGCAAACAAATTGGCTAAGCTTGGTTAGCTTAGGTTAGTTCAGGTTCTTTAAATTTGGAAATTTTTGCACACAAAAATGTTTTTTAAAAAACTTCAAAGGCAGCATATGCTAGGTTTGCCTGGGTCTGGTCTTTAATTTTGAACACTTCCTGAAGATAATTGCTTCACAATTATCTCGTTGATAATTGCTTTCTGGTCATTTTTTCTTCTTTTTTATCTCCAAAGGAAGGCTAGGTTATGTCTGTTGTGCTTTTCTTTTATTTCCAAACATTGCATTTATGCTACCTACCAAACTTAAAGCACAATTTTTGGTGTTATTTTGCTCACAGCCTGAAAAATAAGCATTTGGACAGAAAATGAGTGGTCCGTCATCTTATTCACCTATATAAACATTGCATTGGAATTATAAATTATGAGAATTCATAAAACACCTTAAACCACAGATTTAACATTCAAAGCAGGTAGGTGGGGTGGGGATGGCCAGGTGATTAAGGTGTTAAGCTCTAGCTACCAATGGTTCCAAGTTCAACACTCACACCACTCAGGAAGTTTCCCAAACCTACAGCCCACTGATGAAACTGCGGGAGGTGCCACTAACCATGATTGTGCATAAAGAGCATTGAGAACTAACCAATAAACAAGAAGCAGGTAAACATATGTGTTGTTTTCCTTTGTTTTGCAACCTGGGTTAGTACAGGCTTGTAATTCATTTAGTAGGATCCCATGTTGACCTGTGCTGAAATGTGTCATCTATTGCGGGAAGTTCTGCTGAGAAAATGAGGCAAATTCTGGGAGAAAGCAACCTAATTTTTTTAAGAGATAGCATCCACTAAATATGATTTTGATGTAGTTGCATTGATCTCATTCAAATGGTTTCAGACCTTAGACCCTCAGCCAAATACTGGTTGATCATTGTAATAGGCTGTCTACTGATGCTGTGGTTAGTACCGAATTGAATATATTTAAAAGTTGGGTGAACAAGTTTTTAAAAAAAAGTTGAATAACCTTGTTTTATTTCTATTTAGAAGTTGATTGAGTGATATTTATGCTAGTAGGTTGGAGGATAGGTAGGGTGCTTGTAGATAGCTTGTAAAGTTTAGGATATAGCATGGGTTAGGATGTTGAGTATATTTTGTACAGAATTACAGCATCTTCCCTTTACAGGCTTAGCCTGGTTGGGCCCCTTTGGCTCTTATGAAGTCTGAGCACTATGACTTCATGACTTGGTCTTGAAGCCAGATGTACTTGCATGTTTTGCTTATTGGTGGATGCCATAGTGTACTCTGGGATTATGTTGCTTGCTTCTAGAAGTTTATATTAAATATGTTTATATGCAGTTTCCTAATTTTTCAAATTTGTACTGATCCATTTCACTCTTCTCAGATCTTTCATCATTTCCATCCAATCGTTCAACCTGCCACCACTGCCGTCGGTCATTGCTGTCGGGCAACATCAACTCTTCACAAGTGAATCCGAAATCCAATCGTCCAACCTGCCACCACTGCTGTAGGCCAACCTCAACTCTTCACAAGTGAACGGTACAGTCTTCCTGTTATGGGTAGAATTACCAAGATTAAAAAAACACCAAGTTATCCTGTGCTTCATGCCACATATCTGTGCACAAAAGTAACGTCCAGCGGCATGGCGGAAAAGTCCACAAACTAACCGGCAGTGCTCCGATAAAATTTAGAGGGCAATGCGAGCAAGAAACCTTAGCAGCAAGACGCACTGGAAAAACATAGATTTAAATTTGATCGGGAATGTGGATACGGGAAATGTCAGCGATCCTGATGACCCAAAGGGCATGGAGGTTGATGAGTTTGAATTAATGGGATTCGGTGGAGTTTGTGGTGGCGCTCAAGGGATAGGAGTTGACAGTGATGGGGCATGTGGCAGTAGTGCAGGAGTTAGCGGTGTTAGCGGTGGTGGAACAGGTGTTAGCGGTGTTAGAGCAGATATTAGCAGTGTTGGAGCAGACGTTGACGGAGTTGGAACAGGTGTTAGTGGTGGAAGTGTAGGTGGTAGCAGTAGTGGTTGGAGATGTGGAGCAGGTGGTAGCAGCACTGGAGTAAGTGGCAGTGAGAATGAGCTGGGAGTTAGGAGTGGTGAAGCAGGTGGTAGAGTTAGCAGAGCACGTGTTACCGCTTCGGGGACGGCTACTAGAGGTAGTGGGGAAGGTGACAGCGACGTGGGGTGGACAAGGTTGAACATTCTATCAGCGAGGCTCGAGCTACCAGCATAGTATCTCATATTGCGATTCCGCCATGCCGGCTATCATCAGATTGAATTACGATGTCCGGCTACTGATGATTAACAGAAGCTTGCTACCACGATGTGTTTGATCTTGTCATTACCTGCCACTGATGTTCTTTGAATGTCCTGTGTCCTCCCACCTTTATAAGAAATTATACGTTTCCATCTAGATCCGAGGAAGAACAACAGAAGATGACTGAGAAAGAGATACATAAACACGCTAATTGAAAAAGGCAGTGCAGTATGCCAGTAACAAGGTCCATAAACAAACAGTCCAGCGGATACGGAAACACAAAATTTGACCCTCCAGTGTACTGCTGGATGCAAACCCATTGCTGCTTGTTGTTCTACTTCCTTTTGACATCGATCAAGCCGGCTGTGATCACATGTCTTGTCATGGGAACTGAGGCGAAAATGTTAAAAGGGTCATGTACTATGCTGTCCACGCCAGCCACCCGGGAAACCTTAAACATTGTGCTGCTGCCAGACTGTTGCAATGTTCCTGGAATAGGCGGGGTTTCTAGCGCTGGTGCACACGGATAGCGTCTGGTGATGGTCACCAGGGTACTGACTGGTTGGCCTACGCCTACGCCGTTTGATGGCTGAACTTGCACCTTACAGCCATGCACTGATGCGGAGGACTTGCTGCTGTTCCTACTGTACGTGACCGAATACGACAGTCTATCGGTCTATACTGCGTATATTATGCCCACTCAATGTAGCCCTACGGAATGGACCCTGGAGCATACCGCACGCCGGTGTGAAGCTCGATCAGCACGTAAAACGTGTTAAACGTACCGCCTCAACGGGCCTTGGAGCTTGGAGCGACCTGAGTGTCAACCGATGTCCATCGGTCGTCTGCTCCCTCCTATCCCTCCTCTACTTGAATCCAGATTAATTGTAATGCAGCAACGGCACACACGTGGGCAGGCTGCAGTGAGAACCACGTGCTGATTGTATACGAGATACGAATGTTCCTTGATGTGGTTCGCATTACACGCACGGGTATCATGCGGTACGAGTAGTTCGGGGTGCATGTTCATGAAGCTGGGCGGTCGAGGACCGCAATATGGAGCCTGGAGGAAGCAGGTGATAGGTTTTCCTTTGTGTACCAAGGTTTGCAATCCATCGTTCTTGGTGTCGAGTGATTTGTGTGAATGTGATTCTGGCTGTCTTTTTTTAACTAATCGATAATCGTTCCTCGACTAAGGTCCTTGCTGACGTCATTTAGTCTTACATGGGCATCGTGACTGTGGCACTGTAAGGAATTATTTAACCACATTTAGTTGGAACACAATAATTTGTATGTCCAAATTAGACATTTGGACGATGGATAACGAATGGCCATTCTTTTCAAGTTGATGAGGATCGTGTGCACTGGATTTTGGCGTCACTACACTATGCCTTCCTTTGCATTCAATGCGTGTGGTGATCGAAGGTCGGAAGCTGTGGTAAATTATTTAGTAATTTGCCTACGATGCGAGTGTGAGGACCAGCCTAACAAACATTGAAACTATGAACGAATTGGCAGAAAATATAGCTAGCACTGTTAATGGTCGCCTTTATCAGACCGATGCACAGCGAGCAAGTACAGCAATAGCAGGTTATGCCTGCCCGTAGAAGCCAGCGTCCGACTCCTGTCAGTCCGGACCAGTTAATGACTGGCCGAACCGACACCTCCCAGATTCTATAGTGTGTGTGTATGCATGCTGACGCGGGTGGTCATTCGACGAAGGTCACGGTGGCAAACTCGGCGTTGTGTGGCTGGCGATGGTGGACTGTGTAACAAGTAACCAGCCGGCGTTGATCAGCGACCGGCGCACCTGCGGCCCGTGTTTATCATGGCTTGGGCCCGAGCTGCCACTGGAGGCCGGCAGCTGAAGCGGGTGCACCGCTTCCAGAGTCGATTCCACTCAGATTGCGCCAATCTGGTGACCGGTGAAGGCGACTGCGCCACAGCCGACGGTACTCAGCACTGTGAAGAGGAGTCGGCGCGCTGCGACAATACGTTAGAATGTGCGCCGCCGCAGTCACCAAGTGCCGCGCGTCGCATATTCAACAAAAGCCGACGGCCGCTACATGACCAATGGAGTCGATGCGCCATAAAGCCCTATTAACTAACTTACTAGCTAACTCAACGAAAGCCGACTGGCATTGCCTGTCTTCAGGGTGCACGGGCTGTTCAACGGAGATGTGGGTGCAGGGTTAAAATAATGGTTTATCGTTAGGTGAGAGATGTCGAAAAGGGCACAGAAGGATGTCGAAATTTGCCATGTAAATAGTGTCAATTCAAACGTTTATGATGTCTATCCGACTCAAATTTGAGCCCATGGTGTAGGTACTTATAACTGTACGTATGTTATTTGCTTTGAGATTCACAATTTAGGAAGAGCTATATACGGGACAGGGAGACAATTACCTATGCTATAAACTGGTACCGTACGCCATGTCACATAGTTAATCTCTTTACCCGAAGTTGCGTTGCGAAATGTTCGTGCATCACTATTCCTTATTAGGAGCATTAGCATGATGCAAGCGAGATACTGCTAGAAAGAAGATACGAAGACATCAATGCATGCATCAAGGAGCAGGATGTCGATACTTCTTGGAGAAGGATGTCGATTGAGTGTTCAGAAAGTGGTATTTTCCACCATACTTTACGAATAATTTAACATTGTGTGGGTGTACCGCCAAACGGTGGATACTGTATTGTCTGCCAATTCTACCTAGTGCCTAGTGCTAAGCATTCATCGTTTGTTGTGTCCATTCATCGTTTTTTTTTAATGAAATTCTCCAGTTACGAAAGGCTCTATACTATATTCTTCATCGCCAATGATATCCTTACGAAGGCCCGGGAAAGCCTTTCTCCATCCTGACTGTGATGCGGTGCTTCATGCATTTTGCGTTTGTTACAATTGAAATACTCAAATTTTTGCCATTGTGGTTTTTAGCAAGTGCAGTACAATCTTCATAGCTGCATGTGTGTGCGTCATGCATTGCAGTATTATCGTGACCTCTGGCTCGGTCTGAACTGAATTAATGAACTCATATATTTAATGTGCATTTCATGCTGGTCTTGTTATCTGGAACCATAGAAAGGAGCACAATATTTAAAGGGAAGCGGAATTCCAACACATGTGTATTTAGTTTCCACATGCAAGCATGAGCTGGAAGTCAATGGGAATGTCGATACAATCGGCAACCAACGCCGATTTAAAATCGTGTGCATTGGAAAAGCACATAAACATTGGAGTTGCCCAGTTGCATTACATGAATATGACGTGAGTGAAAATCGTGCATGAAAGCTTTTATCGCGATAAGATCTGCTAATAATGCTCGAGGTGAAGAATGCACCGACTTCATACACCATGCTGCTTCCAATGGGAATGGCACCTGCATTCCCTTCGCTTGGCGATATGCTTAGTTTTTCCCTCGAGGTACTCTTCAGCTCAGGATGGGATCCGGGACCAGGACAGCTCCAGATAGTGAAAGGCTCGGTAATCGGTTGCGTCACCGGAATACTCTATCCAGGATGCAATCTGGAAAGGTTAGAGATTAAGGACAGCGGTATTGTACATACATGCGTTACAGCTGCAGGTAGCTTTGTTGACTATGTTAAAATATCGGTGGAAAAGTTTGCAACACGAAATTGATGTACCTTTGGCAGTAAAATTCGACATCCTTGCTTTATTTTCTTACATCTTGCTATTTGGTTTTCGACATCACCCACCTAATGAAAAATGAATATTTGCACACTGCCCTTATATTCCTTAACGCCGGTGCGGAATGGCACTTGTATGGACGTTGCCCTGGGTTGCGCAATATCATGTAACACAATAGGCAACTACTCGTGTGAAGATGCTGCCAAAGGTGCTCAGCCAGCAGTCTTTCAACATCGGGTGGACTGGCCGGCCGTACATCCGGCAGACTGGCCAGCTGGACATCCGGCAGACTGGCCAGCTAGACATCCGGCAGACTGGCCAGCTGGACATCCGGCAGACTGGCCAGCTGGACATCCGGCAGACTGGCCAGCTAGACATCCGGCAGACTGGCCAGCTGAACATCAGGTAGACTGGCCAGCTGGACATCCGACAGACTGGCCAGCTAGACATCCGGCAGACTGGCCAGCTGGACATCCGGCAGACTGGCCAGCTGGACATCCGGCAGACTGGCCAGCTAGACATCCGGCAGACTGGCCAGCTGAACATCAGGTAGACTGGCCAGCTGGACATCCGGCAGACTGGCCAGCTGGACATCCGGCAGACTGGCCAGCTGGATATCCGGCAGACTGGCCTGCAGGATATCTGGCAGACTGACCAGCTGGACATCCGGCAGACTGACCAGCTGGACATCAGGTAAACTGACCAGCTGGACATCCGGCAGACTGGCCAGCTGGATATCCGGCAGACTGGCCAGCTGAACATCAGGTAGACTGGCCAGCTGGACATCAGGTAGACTGGCCAGCTGGACATCAGGTAGACTGACCAGCTGGACATCCGGCAGACTGGCCAGCTGGATATCCGGCAGACTGGCCAGCTGGACATCCGGCAGACTGGCCAGCTGGACATCCGGCAGACTGGCCAGCTGGACATCCGGCAGACTGGCCAGCTGGACACCCGGCAGACTGGCCAGCTGGACATCCGGCAGACTGGCCAGCTGGACATCCGGCAGACTGGCCAGCTGGACATCCGGCAGACTGGCCAGCTGGATATCCGGCAGACTGGCCTGCAGGATATCTGGCAGACTGACCAGCTGGACATCCGGCAGACTGACCAGCTGGACATCAGGTAGACTGACCAGCTGGACATCCGGCAGACTGGCCAGCTGGATATCCGGCAGACTGGCCAGCTGAACATCAGGTAGACTGGCCAGCTGGACATCAGGTAGACTGGCCAGCTGGACATCAGGTAGACTGACCAGCTGGACATCCGGCAGACTGGCCAGCTGGATATCCGGCAGACTGGCCAGCTGAACATCAGGTAGACTGGCCAGCTGGACATCAGGTAGAATTTCCCGGTGGACACCCGGTAGAATGGTCAGCGGAATATCAGCTGTCTCTGTAACAAAAAGCAGTACGTAGAATAAATTAAAACGCACCTACCTAGAACATCTACGAAATAAACGGAGGGGAGAGTGCGTTCCGAGGCGTGCCATACCGTAGAGATTATTTGTGCCTCCTTTTAAGAGTTGGTCAATACTGCTTTTAGAACCAAGGGAACAACTCATCCCGGGAAAAACCCGGGCATGCACCAGCACCCATGAGCAGGACCTCACTGTGCAGCGGCCATGGTAGACGACGCAAACCAACAATCGGAAGGCTTGCAGGAGGAAAACGTATTTTTGTGTATTTTTGTGTAATCCTGACCTAACCTAACATGTCACTGGTCAGATAGGCAGCAAGATATCTGACTGGGATTATCACGGTTTACTTTACACTGCTCCGGGGCGCACAATTCACGCAATGCAAAAACGCGTCGATTTCAGCTTTGAGTAGATCTCAGTCGACGGCAAACCAAGGCACATTATCAATGCGAATCGCTCATCAGCCCAATCGTGAATCCTTTATGAGCTCAAACATGAATCGTTTATGAGCCGAATCATGCATCACTGATGAGCTGAATCGTGAATCGTGTATGAGCTAGTAATAGGAGTCCACCCTCAATACTGGGTACGGTACCATTCGACGCCGGTGTAAACTACCGAATTTAACTGCTGACTGAAATGTTCAAGGTTTCACAATTCCTGACAGCCGCTTAAAAATACAGCGAAAATAAACAAGACGTTTCTAATGGAATGTTCAACCCAAGACATTTGAAACGGCTCATTTATCAAATAAACGACGGCGTGTCCAATAATGCCACTATCAGATCCGTAGGGCAGTCACGAAAGTCGCTCGTTTCATGTAGAATTACATTTCTTTGTTGATCGACCAATGAGCACCAGGAAGCATAGAACAGCTTCTGAATTCCGTAAAATTAGCACGGTGCAGGACTCAAGTTGCTGATTCTTCCAATTAAAAGTCATTAAGCAATGAAAAGCGCGGGTCTGGTCCGGTCGCATAAGGGCGTGTCGTGCCGGATCGGGTCGGGTCGGGTCGGGTCAGATCGGATCGGATCGGATCGGGTCGGATCGGATCGGATCGGATCGGATCGGGTCGGATCAGATCGGATCGGGTCACTCCGGATCGGATCGGATCTGGTCTGGTCGGGTCGGATCGGGTCGGGTCGGGTCGGGTCGGGTCGGGTCGGGTCTGGTCTGGTCTGCTCTGGTCGGGTCGGGTCGGGTTGGGTCGGGTCGGGTCGGGTCGGGTCGGGTCGGGTCGGGTCGGGTCGGGTCGGGTCGGGTCGGGTCGGGTCGTGTCGTGTCGTGTCGTGTCGTGTCGTGTCGTGTCGCGGATCGGATCGGATCTGATCGGATCTGATCTGATCTGATCTGATCTGATCTGTCGAGTCTGGTCTGGTCTGGTCTGGTCTGGTCTGGTCTGGTCTGGTCTGGTCTGGTCTGGTCTGGTCTGGTCGGGTCGGGTCGGGTCGGGTCGGGTCGGGTCGGGTCGGGTCGGGTCGGGTCGGGTCGGGTCGGATAGGGTCGGGTCGGGTCGGGTCGGGTCGGGTCGTCGGGTCGTGTCGTGTCGTGTCGCGGATCGGATCGGATCGGATCGGATCGGATCGGATCGGATCGGATCGGATCGGATCTGATCTGATCTGATCTGATCTGATCTGATCTGGTCTGGTCTGGTCTGGTCTGGTCTGGTCTGGTCTGGTCTGGTCTGGTCTGGTCTGGTCTGGTCTGGTCTGGTCTGGTCTGGTCTGGTCGGGTCGGGTCGGGTCGGGTCGGGTCGGGTCGGGTCGGGTCGGGTCGGGTCGGGTCGGGTCGGGTCGGGTCGGGTCGGATAGGGTCGGGTCGGGTCGGGTCGTGTCGTGTCGTGTCGTGTCGCGGATCGGATCGGATCTGACCTGATCTGATCGGATCGATCTGATCTGATCTGATCTGATCTGATCTGGTCTGATCTGATCTGGTCTGATCTGGTCGGGTCGGATCGGGTCTGGTCGAGTCGGATCGGGTCTGGTCGAGTCGGGTCGGGTCGGGTCGGGTCGGGTCGGGTCGGGTCGGGTCGGGTCGGGTCGGGTCGGGTCAGGTCGGGTCGGGTCGGGTCGGGTCGGGTCTGGTCGGTTCTGGTCGGGTCGGGTCGGGTCTGGTCGGTTCTGGTCGGGTCGGGTCGGGTCTGGTCAAGTCGGATCGGGTCTGGTGGAGTCGGATCGGGTCTGGTCGGGTCGGGTCGGGTCAGGTCGGGTCGGGTTAAGTCAGGTAAGCTTGTGTTGGGTCGTGTAGCAGTGTTAAAATAATGATTTTTCGTTAGGTGTGACATGTCGGAAATGAGTGGAATAGGATGTCCAAGTTATGAACTTACGCATGCCGTTTAAAATGTGATGCCCTTTAAGGTAAATTTTGAGCCAAGAGCATGTTCATAGTAAGTTCGTAATCAGAGCATGTTTTTCGTTTATTTTGGGATACATCTCACATTAGCCGCTGTTCGTAATAGCCACTGTACGTGGAGGGCATATATCGTGAAATACAATTAGGATACCAATATTAACGATAACTAGAATAATGTAATATAATCCTATCAACATATGTCATTGTGCTAAAGATCACATCATTCTCAATCCCTTTACCTCGAATTATGTCACGATATGTTTGGGTATCACAATCCGTGATGATGAGCATAGGCTTACGCTCACCATTACGGCTATCTGTCTTATCATCTAGGCTTATCGTCACTTATGCTCGAGATACTGTTAGAAGCGAGGCATTGAGATTAAACACATAACGAGGCACTATGTCGATAATCCCTTGTGAAGGATGTCTATTCAGTGTTCAGGAAGTGGCATATTCCACACTATTTCGGAATACTTAATGACGGCCGTGCAGTCTTGTCTTGTGTAATCGCTCATACCATCACGTGTACCCATACACAAATACAAACACAAACAGCGCTTAGACAAATTCGCTATTCAGTGCATGTGTCACATTGGGTGACCTCCTCATTAGCACAGCCATTGATTATGTAATCAATTGTCGGTACGGCCAAACACATGTCAAACTTGGACGCATCCTTCATCTTGATGGTGTTTCTGAAGACCTCGTTCTTACGGGAGGGTTGGACGTGAATCGACACTATCCTTAACTTGAATGGATTTAATGAGACGAAACGTGGGAATAGTTTAGAAGAGATCATGATTACGACGACGTGAGCAAGCACAGCTTAATATACATCGTCCAATAATATTCTCATTGGTGATTGATTATGCAATCAGGCACCAGTTGAATTGAAAGATACGTAATGAACCACAGCCTGAGTGGCTATCATTTGACTTTCGCAACGTCTAGTTTCAAGGGCAATGTGCACCGTTCTACTGGATCAATCCTGGCACGAGGCCTTTGTTCAGGTGCTTCGTCTTCTGTAACGGTTAGATGGCAGTTCGATCTGACATGACACAACCCCTATAAAGCTGGCTTTTAGCTCGTAAACTGCCGTCGTGAGTCTGCCCGCTGAGCTCTCTTCTTCACCTGATCACGTCGATCAAAACCCACGTCATGTGATACTATCGTCGGACAAGAAGAGAAACTGGTCCTGCGGTACCAACCTGAGACAATTTCAACGCAGTATCAGGTTCGGCGTGGCACAAAGATATGTTATTTCAAAGCGAATGCTTCCCTGATCACTACAAACCATTCTTCCCTACCGACTACAAACGGTTCTTCCCTGCCGACTACGAACTTGTCGTCAGTGCCGATTACCAACTGGTCTTCTCCGCTGAATACAAACTGTTCCCCCCTGCCGACTACAAACCGTTCTTTCCTACCAACTACAAACGGTTCTTCCCTACAGACTACAAACCATTCTTATCTGCCGATTACAAACCGTTCTTCCCTTGTCGACTACAAATCGGCCGTCACTGCCGGTTACCAACTGGTCTCCCCGCCGAATACAAACCTGTTCCCCCTGCGACTACCAACTGATCTTCCCTGCCGCTTACATACCGGTCATTCCTGTCGACTACAAACCGGTTTTCTCCGCGACCACAAAACTGGTCTTCTTTGCTGACCAGAAACTGGTCTTCCCTGCCGACCATAAACTGGCCCCCACTTCCCACAAACAAACTGTTCTTCTCTGCCCATCACAAACCAGTCTTTTCTGTCGACTACAAACCAGTCTTCCCTGCCGACTACACATCGGTCTTGCTTTCCTGTCGGATTCGTGTCGGCTGACAAGCACTACAATTATATATCGCTTCTTCTCTTCCCCAGGCTTGATATCTTGGAACCGTGGAACCGTGTTTCGGTGTTTGCTAGAGCCTGTGTGTCGCGCTTGGTCTGGGGCGGAGCCTGTGTGTCGTGCTTGGTCTGGGGCGGAGCCTGTGTGTCGCGCTTGGTCTGGGGCGGAGCCTGTGTGTCGCGCTTGGTCTGGGGCGGAACCTGTGTGTCGCTTGGTCTGGGGCGGAGCCTGTGTGTGTGCCGCGCTTGGTCTGGGGCGGAGCCTGTGTGCCGCGCTTGGTCTGGAGCGGAGCCTGTGTGCCGCGCTTGGTCTGGGGCGGAGCCTGTGTGTCGCGCTTGGTCTGGGGCGGAGCCTGTGTGTCGCGCTTGGTCTGGGGCGGAGCCTGTGTGTCGCGCTTGGTCTGGAGCGGAGCCTGTGTGCCGCGCTTGGTCTGGGGCGGAACCTGTGTGCCGCGCTTGGTCTGGGGCGGAACCTGTGTGTCGCGCTTGGTCTGGGGCGGAGCCTTGTGTCGCACTTGGTCTGGGGCGGGAGCCGAAGCGTCGTGCTCGACGTGGCAGCCGGAGCGAGACGCCGGCCGGCGCCGTTACTTGTCGATTCTGTTGTGACGACAAACGTCGGCTTCTGCTAAAGATAGTCAGCCGCCGCCAGTTTGCCCATGGCCGGAAGGCGCAAGGTCAGGCTGATCGATTGTCTGACACTACCGAATGGCCGCCTGTTTGTCTTGAAATACTCATACGTCTTCTTGAAGTGGGGCCGGCAACACATTCCAATTACTTAGCTGTGATAATGTAAGTAAGTGGTACGTTCTTCAAAAGCGAAGATATGGAGAGGCAAAATAGATTAGGTTTATTTCCTACAAAGCGTGGTTCCGATGTGCATAAAAGGGTATTTTGCATCCGTGACGCTTTGTCGTGCAATTGAAACCTGCCGAAAACGGATGGTAAGTCGAAGTCAACAAAATCAATAAAATAGTTTGTTTCGCTACAAACTTTAACAGTTCCTTTGTGTAGATAAAATGAGCTATCTGCTTCCCAATCACCAGAGGACGTGGACGGCTCATGGTCCCCTCCATTGCTGAAAACAAATTTAATTCCCTAAAAGACAATATGAAAACTTT